>JAYKKI010000062.1:12665000-12842500 GCA_039881145.1 Druceiella hillmani | reverse complement strand
TCGTTGATTTTTTTTTATTTTAATTGTACACTTCATTAATGCAAAGACCATTAGTATCTGGCACCATTATTTGAAGATCACAGGAGGCCAAGTACAGCTTGTTGATTTAATGTGTGTCAAAGATATTTCTCCGACATCTGTATTTGAGACAATATGGTTACTTCCCAATTCTATTTGCCATCGACTTCTTGGATATATTATATTTCCATTCTTTGCAACTCGGACAAGACGTTGAATTTATCTTCCAGGCATTAGAAGGAAAAATCCCGTGCTGTAGAATTGAGTAAAGTTTCATTGTTTGTATGTTATAATTTTCTGCGTTTAAGCAATCTATTTTGCTATATCCTCCAAAACAGAATTATGTTAGAAATCTCCAGTTTCCCATGGTATTCAACTGCTCAATCACCTAATCGTGATTGACTCAGTGTGTGATTTCTTTCTTAAGAGTAAAAGTAAATTTGTCGAAACGTGTAGTCATTACCTTTTGTAGTTTTTATTCACTTTTGTATTCATGTTTAATCTACAATTTTAAACTTTGTTATTTATTTATTATCGTTACGAATAAGTTACCTGTAATGTGTCGAAAATGTGTATGTGTAATAAATACATAAATAAATAAATATAATAAAATTTGAAAATTTATATCTCACGAAGAAGGCTTTATATCAGAAAGTATTAGTATATACACAAGATATTTTTATATTGCATTTTAAAATACCTTTTCAGTAATTTTTCAGTACGTTATGTGATAGGCAAGAATTTACTTAAAAACAATATTTCTTTATTATTATGTTTTTATCTAGATGAACTGAGTCTCTCTTTAAAAATTCATTAAAATAAGTTTTTACAATATCAAACAGAAAGCCCAATACATAAAAAGCTTTAGATTTAATTCAGTACATTACGATTGCTGTAAAGAATAAAATTACAAGCTTCTAACGTTAACCTCTTTAACCTCTCTTAAACAGAGTTCCAACGTCTCTTAAACAAACAAATGTCTTCTCGAATTAACGTTTCTAAATCACGCGACCTGTACAACCAATATTCTTAAGCATTGTTCTGAAATCTCAATGTTACAAATTTTTATAGCTTTATTCCTATTGTGTAGATGTCGATCGATACATATTGAGAACATTCGATAACGCTAAATTACTGTTTGCAGTTAGTTTGAAATGAGTAAATTTTTGATGTGAATATAAATGAGGTTTATGATGAATGGTTTATGCTGCTTTAAACGACTGTCTGTAAAAACAATTTGCGTTGCCAAGCTAGTTTCGAAAAAAATATTTTTCCAGTCAGATGTAATTAATTTTGTAATTGTCTCGAATAATGTCAATTTTAATTTAAGAACTACAATTAGAAATTTTCATTTTATTAATTAAGTGAAAAACTCAAACCTTTGAAATTAAGTAATGAGAAGAAAGTAAATTTTATCAAAAGTGAAGTTTTCGCGGTTTTTCTTTATTTAATCGAAGTAAAAATTTATACCATATGTAGTTTTAAGTAGACAAAATCATTTTATGTAAAAGGATCAACATAACACAGCCATCGCCATAAAAATTAAATACATAACACAGTCATCGCCAAAAAAAAATTGGTAAATATTTAGGGAATCGTAAAAACCAATTATGTGAAACTCGGATTAATTTCACCTTTCCTTCCTAACTGGATATTTGAGTAACATTTACACCCTTCTAACCAGAAAATTATTTTCATTTAGACACCAATAAAATAGTTTTACATTTCAAAGAAATAAGTGACTAGTATCCTGAAAAGATTTCTAAATTTGGAAGAACTTGGATTATATATGTGAAAATAAGGGGAATGCTTAAAAAACAGAGAACTGAATAATTCATTATCCCTGGGTATAATGTATTTTTTAATAATCCCCTATAATTTGTACTACATTTAACTAACGTTATAGAACTTGACACCAATTAATCTGTTAATAAATAATTAATTGATTCTAATTATGAATACCCGTATTCTCCTCGGTAATCGTTATTTAGATTATTGTAATTTGTATTACCACATTTTCATCATTTTTATTTTTGACATTCCCATTAACATTCCATAAATTATTTCTATTATTTTGTATATCGTCATTGTTATTATTATTATTATTGTTCAATATGCGCAAAAGTAATTAATGTTATTTTTTAATTTTATGTTCTTGGATTTTTATTGTAATTAATATATAATTTATCATTTAGGTTACTGAACAATTGTTGCCATTTTATTTTATACAATTATTGTTATGTCAATATTTAATTAGAATAGCATTGTTGTCATTATCATGACTTTAATAAATGTTTATATGTATCAATATTTAAAACAGATGTGTTTGGATGTCGCAATATTAGGCTACCAGTCCGCCTAGTATAACACGCAAACATTTTACGAAAATTTTAAGACTAATAATTTTTGTCTTGCTCAGAGCGTAACTACTCAATATATATGGTATATTGATGTATTTATGTAATTGCCATTTGTAAATTCTTACGTAAAAGTTTTATTTTTCTCCTAAAATAAAGAACAAATAGAAACAAGAGATAATTATACATTTAATCCTATTATAATATTAAAAAAAATTATTTTTTTTCGTGTGTGAAAACGAGTCAACAAATTCAAACTTTGTTATTAAATTTCAAGCTACGACCGACAAATTTAGTAACTAATATCATTATGTATTTAGTGTCTGAGTCAATCGTTATAATTTGAAAACGAAAAAAACGAATTCAGTTATATTCCGTTTGAAGATCAGTTCTTAATGCAAATATCAAACTATTTATCGTCAACAAGGATAAGGTTAGTTCAATACATATCGCTAATATATCATTAAGAAAATGATTAGTCCAGTATAATTACGAAAAGATATAACATCAAACTTTGATCGAATTAAAAGGATCGGAAAATATTAATTAGTTTCAAATTATCTTTTTAAGGATCAATTATGACTGTAATTGTTAATTAGCACTTTTGAGAGAAATATGTAATGAAGGTTATTTGTAAGCTATTAGCAAACTAGTATATATATTAAGACCAAACCAAATGATATTACAGTATTCTTTCTGGTGTCATTAAGACAATATATAAAAAAAAATAAATTGTATAAATATGTTGCTTTACTAATTAGATTTAAAATTTTAATACGTTCACACATAAACAAGGTTTTATTTTTAGTTCCACTGTATAGACAGCGACATTAAAAAAACTTTCGCTCACCAGAGATTTAATATACATTTTTTCGATGGATGTCTCTCGTGTGGATCGGGGCTTCGTAATCGTCAGTTGTAATAAATTAACGATTATTTTTAATGTTATATATTGCAAATATTTTGTTCCTCCGACACAAAAACAAGTTACGCTGATAAAATATTCTAATTAATATCATCACTGGTCATAAATACACTTGGTTATCGATAGTTGTCTTAATTAAAATATTATTTGTCATGTTTTGCATTGCAAATATATTGTTCCTCCGATTCTAAAACGAGTTTTTCTAGGCAGATGTTCTAATTGATATCATCATGATGTCTCTCGTGTCTGAGTCGTGGACTTGATCATAGTCAGTTATCATAATTAAATTATTATTTTTCATGTTATGGATTGCAAATATTTTATCCCTCCGATGCAAAGACGAGTTTCGCTCAGCAGATGTTCTAATTAATATCATCACTGGGTGTCTCTCGTGTCTGGATCGGAAACTTGCTCATCGATAGTTAGCATAATAATAATTTTACTTCTCATGGTATTTATTGTGAATATTTTTTTTCTCTGATACACAAATGAGTTTCGCTAAGTAGATGTCCTAATTAATATCATCACTGGGTGTTTCTCGTGTCTGGGTCGGGGACTGTGTCATCAATAGTTAACATAAAATATTATTTGTCTTAATATGTATTGCAAATGTTTTACCTCTTCGATACACAAACGAGTTCCGCTCAGCAGATGTTCTAATTATTATCATCACTGGGTGTCTCTTGTGTCCAGATTGGGGACTTGGTCATCGATAGTTATCTTAAATAAAATATTATTTTTCATGATATATATTGTAAATATTTTTCTCCTCCGTTACAAAAATGACTCACTCAGTAGATGTCCTAATTAATATCATCACTGGGTGTTTCTCGTGTCTGGGTCGGGGACTGTTTCAGCAATAGTTAACATAAAATATTATTTGTCTTAATATGTATTGCAAATGTTTTACCTCTTCGATACACAAACGAGTTCCGCTCAGCAGATGTTCTAATTATTATCATCACTGGGTGTCTCTCGTGTCCACATTGGGGACTTGGTCATCGATAGTTATCTTAAATAAAATATTATTTTTCATGATATGTATTGTAAATATTTTTCTCCTCCGATACAAAAATGACTCACTCAGAAGATGTCCTAATTAATATCATCACTAGGTGTTTTTCGTGTCTGAGTCGGGGACTTTATCATCAATAATTATTGTAAAATATTATTTGTCTTATTATGTATTGCAAAGGTTTCATCTCTTCGATTCACAAACGAGTTCCGCTCAGCAGATGTTCTAATTATTGTCGTCACTGGGTGTCTCTCGTGTCTGGATCGGAGACTTGGTCATCGATAGTTAGCATAATAAAAATGTTATTTTTCATGGTATTGATTGTGAATATTTTTTCCTCTGACACATAAATGAGTGTCGCTAAGTAGATGTCCTAATTAATACCATCACTGGGTGTTTCTCGTGTCTGGGTCGAGGACTTTGTCATCGATAATTATTAAAAAATATTATTTGTCTTATTATGTATTGCAAAGTTTTCATCTCTTCCATACACAAACGAGTTCCGCTCAGCAGATGTTCTAATTATTATCATCACTGGGTGTCTCTCGTGTCTAGATCGGAGACTTGGTCATCGATAGTTAGCATAATAAAAATGTTATTTTTCATGGTATTTATTGTGAATATTTTTTCCTCTGACACATAAACGAGTTCCGCTCAGCAGATGTTCTAATTATTATCATCACTGGGTGTCTCTCGTGTCTGGATTGGAGACTTGGTCATCGATAGTTAGCATAATAAAAATGTTATTTTTCATGGGATTTATTGTGAATATTTTTTCCTCTGACACATAAATGAGTGTCGCTAAGTAGATGTCCTAATTAATATCATCACTGGGTGCTTCTTGTGTCTGGGTCGGGGACTGTGTCAGCGATAATTGTAAGGAAATATTATTTGTCTTATTATCTATTGCATTATTTTACCTCTTCGATACACAAACGAATTCCGCTCAGCAGATGTTCTAATTATTATCATCACTGGGTGTCTCTCGTGTCTGGATCGGAAACTTGCTCATCGATAGTTAGCATAATAATAATTTTACTTCTCATGGTATTTATTGTGAATATTTTTTTTCTCTGATACACAAATGAGTTTCGCTAAGTAGATGTCCTAATTAATATCATCACTGGGTGTTTCTCGTGTCTGGGTCGGGGACTGTGTCATCAATAGTTAACATAAAATATTATTTGTCTTAATATGTATTGCAAATGTTTTACCTCTTCGATACACAAACGAGTTTCGCTCAGCAGATGTTCTAATTATTATCATCACTGGGTGTCTCTCGTGTCCAGATTGGGGACTTGGTCATCGATAGTTATCTTAAATAAAATATTATTTTTCATGATAGGTATTGTAAATATTTTTCTCCTCCGATACAAAAATGACTCACTCAGAAGATGTCCTAATTAATATCATCACTAGGTGTTTTTCGTGTCTGAGTCGGGGACTTTGTCATCAATAATTATTGTAAAATATTATTTGTCTTATTATGTATTGCAAAGGTTTCATCTCTTCGATACACAAACGAGTTCCGCTCAGCAGATGTTCTAATTATTATCATCACTGGGTGTCTCTCGTGTTTGGATCGGAGACTTGGTCATCGATAGTTAGCATAATAAAAATTTTATTCTTCATGGTATTTATTGTGAATATTTTTTTCCTCTGACACAAAAATGAGTTTCGCTAAGTAGATGTCCTAATTAATATCATCACTGGGTGTTTCTCGTGTCTGGGTCGGGGACTGTGTCAGCAATAATTAACATAAAATATTATTTGTCTTAATATGTATTGCAAATGTTTTACCTCTTCGATACACAAACGAGTTTCGCTCAGCAGATGTTCTAATTATTATCATCACTGGGTGTCTCTGGTGTCCAGATTGGGGACTTGGTCATCGATACTTATCTTAAAAAAAATATTATTTTTCATGATATGTATTGTAAATATTTTTATCCTCCGATACATAAATGACTCACTCAGTAGATGTCCTAATTAATATCATCACTGGGTGTTTCTCGTGTCTGAGTAGGGGACTTTGTCATCAATAATTATTGTAAAATATTATTTGTCTTATTATGTATTGCAAAGGTTTCATCTCTTCGATATACAAACGAGTTCCGCTCAGCAGATGTTCTAATTATTGTCGTCACTGGGTGTCTCTCGTGTCTGGATCGGAGACTTGGTCATCGATAGTTAGCATAATAAAAATGTTATTTTTCATGGTATTTATTGTGAATATTTTTTCCTCTGACACATAAATGAGTGTCGCTAAGTAGATGTCCTAATTAATATCATCACTGGGTATTTCTCGTGTCTGGGTCGGGGACTGTGTCAGCAATAGTTAACATAAAATATTATTTGTCTTAATATGTATTGCAAATGTTTTACCTCTTCGATACACAAACGAGTTCCGCTCAGCAGATGTTCTAATTATTATCATCACTGGGTGTCTCTCGTGTCCACATTGGGGACTTGGTCATCGATAGTTATCTTAAATAAAATATTATTTTTCATGATATGTTTTGTAAATATTTTTCTCCTCCGATACAAAAATGACTCACTCAGAAGATGTCCTAATTAATATCATCACTAGGTGTTTTTCGTGTCTGAGTCGGGGACTTTGTCATCAATAATTATTGTAAAATATTATTTGTCTTATTATGTATTGCAAAGGTTTCATCTCTTCGATTCACAAACGAGTTCCGCTCAGCAGATGTTCTAATTATTGTCGTCACTGGGTGTCTCTCGTGTCTGGATCGGAGACTTGGTCATCGATAGTTAGCATAATAAAAATGTTATTTTTCATGGTATTTATTGTGAATATTTTTTCCTCTGACACATAAACGAGTTCCGCTCAGCAGATGTCCTAATTAATATCATCACTGGGTGTTTCTCGTGTCTGGGTCGGGAACTGTGTCAGCGATAATTATCATAAAATATTATTTGTCTTAATATGTATTGCAAATGTTTTACCTCTTCGATACACAAACGAGTTCCGCTCAGCAGATGTTATAATTATTATCATCACTGGGTGTCTCTCGTGTCTGAGTCGGGGACTTTGTCATCGATAATTATTATAAAATATTATTTATCTTATTATGTATTGAAAAGGTTTCATCTCTTCGATACACAAACGAGTTCCGCTCAGCAGATGTTCTAATTATTATCATCACTGGGTGTCTCTCGTGTCTGAGTCGGGGACTTTGTCATCGATAATTATTATAAAATATTATTTATCTTATTATGTATTGAAAAGGTTTCATCTCTTCGATACACAAACGAGTTCCGCTCAGCAGATGTTCTAATTATTATCATCAATGGGTGTCTCTCGTGTCTGGATCGGAGACTTGGTCATCGATAGTTAGCATAATAAAAATGTTATTTTTCATGGTATTTATTGTGAATATTTTTTCCTCTGACACATAAACGAGTTCCGCTCAGCAGATGTCCTAATTAATATCATCACTGGGTGTTTCTCGTGTCTGGGTCGGGAACTGTGTCAGCGATAATTAACATAAAATATTATTTGTCTTAATATGTATTGCAAATATTTTACCTATTCGATACACAAACGAGTTCCGCTCAGCAGATGTTCTAATTATTATCATCACTGGGTGTCTCTCGTGTCTGAGTCGGGGACTTTGTCATCAATAATTATTATAAAATATTATTTATCTTATTATGTATTGAAAAGGTTTCATCTCTTCGATAAACAAACGAGTTCCGCTCAGCAGATGTTCTAATTATTATCATCACTGGGTGTCTCTCGTGTCTGAGTCGGGGACTTTGTCATCGATAATTATTATAAAATATTATTTATCTTATTATGTATTGAAAAGGTTTCATCTCTTCGATACACAAACGAGTTCCGCTCAGCAGATGTTCTAATTATTATCATCAATGGGTGTCTCTCGTGTCTGGATCGGAGACTTGGTCATCGATAGTTAGCATAATAAAAATGTTATTTTTCATGGTATTTATTGTGAATATTTTTTCCTCTGACACATAAACGAGTTCCGCTCAGCAGATGTTCTAATTATTATCATCACTGGGTGTCTCTCGTGTCTGAGTCGGGGACTTTGTCATCGATAATTATTATAAAATATTATTTATCTTATTATGTATTGAAAAGGTTTCATCTCTTCGATACACAAACGAGTTCCGCTCAGCAGATGTTCTAATTATTATCATCACTGGGTGTCTCTCGTGTCTGAGTCGGGGACTTTGTCATCGATAATTATTATAAAATATTATTTATCTTATTATGTATTGAAAAGGTTTCATCTCTTCGATACACAAACGAGTTCCGCTCAGCAGATGTTCTAATTATTATCATCACTGGGTGTCTCTCGTGTCTGGATTGGAGACTTGGTCATCGATAGTTAGCATAATAAAAATGTTATTTTTCATGGGATTTATTGTGAATATTTTTTCCTCGGACACATAAATGAGTGTCGCTAAGTAGATGTCCTAATTAATATCATCACTGGGTGTTTCTCGTGTCTGGGTCGGGGACTGTGTCAGCGATAATTGTAAGGAAATATTATTTGTCCTATTATCTATTGCATTATTTTACCTCTTCGATACACAAACGAATTCCGCTCAGCAGATGTTCTAATTATTATCATCACTGGGTGTCTCTCGTGTCTGGATTGGAGACTTGGTCATCGATAGTTAGCATAATAAAAATTTTATTCTTCATGGTATTTATTGTGAATATTTTATTCCTCTGACACAAAAATGAGTTTCGCTAAGTAGATGTCCTAATTAATATCATCACTGGGTGTTTCTCGTGTCTGGGTCGGGGACTGTGTCAGCAATAATTAACATAAAATATTATTTGTCTTAATATGTATTGCAAATGTTTCACCTCTTCGATACACAAACGAGTTTCGCTCAGCATATGTTCTAATTATTATCATCACTGGGTGTCTCTGGTGTCCAGATTGGGGACTTAGTCATCGATACTTATCTTAAATAAAATATTATTTTTCATGATATGTATGGTAAATATTTTTCTCCTCCGATACAAAAATGACTCACTCAGTAGAATTCCTTATTAATATCATCACTGGGTGTTTCTCGTGTCTGAGTCGGGGACTTTGTCATCAATAATTATTGTAAAATATTATTTGTCTTATTATGTATTGCAAAAGTTTCATCTCTTCGATACACAAACGAGTTCCGTTCAGTAGATGTTCTAATTATTGTTGTCACTGGGTGTCTCTCGTGTCTGGATCGGAGACTTGGTCATCGATAGTTAGCATAATAAAAATGTTATTTTTCATGGTATTTATTGTGAATATGTTTTCCTCTGACACATAAATGAGTTTCGCTAAGTGGATGTCCTAATTAATATCATCACTGGGTGTTTCTCGTGTCTGGGTCGGGGACTGTGTCATCAATAGTTAACATAAAATATTATTTGTCTTAATATGTATCGCAAATGTTTTACCTCTTCGATACAAAAACGATTTCCGCTCAGCAGATGTTCTAATTATTATCATCACTGGGTGTCTCTCGTGTCCAAATTGGGGACTTGGTCATCGATAGTTATCTTAAATAAAATATTATTTTTCATGATAGGTATTGTAAATATTTTTCTCCTCCGATACAAAAATGACTCACTCAGAAGTTGTCCTAATTAATATCACCACTAGGTGTTTTTCGTGTCTGAGTCGGGGACTTTGTCATCAATAATTATTGTAAAATATTATTTGTCTTATTATGTATTGCAAAGGTTTCATCTCTTCGATACATAAACGAGTTCCGCTCAGCAGATGTTCTAATTATTATCATCACTGGGTGTCTCTCGTGTCTGGATCGGAGACTTGGTCATCGATAGTTAGCATAATAAAAATTGTATTCTTCATGGTATTGATTGTGAATATTTTTTTCCTCTGACACAAAAATGAGTTTCGCTAAGTAGATGTCCTAATTAATATCATCACTGGGTGTTTCTCGTGTCTGGGTCGGGGACTGTGTCAGCAATAATTAACATAAAATATTATTTGTCTTAATATGTATTGCAAATGTTTTACCTCTTCCATACACAAACGAGTTCCGCTCAGCAGATGTTCTAATTATTATCATCACTGGGTGTCTCTCGTGTCCAAATTGGGGACTTGGTCATCGATAGTTATCTTAAATAAAATATTATTTTTCATGATAGGTATTGTAAATATTTTTCTCCTCCGATACAAAAATGACTCACTCAGAAGTTGTCCTAATTAATATCACCACTAGGTGTTTTTCGTGTCTGAGTCGGGGACTTTGTCATCAATAATTATTGTAAAATATTATTTGTCTTATTATGTATTGCAAAGGTTTCATCTCTTCGATATACAAACGAGTTCCGCTCAGCAGAGGTTCTAATTATTGTCGTCACTGGGTGTCTCTCGTGTCTGGATCGGAGACTTGGTCATCGATAGTTAGCATAATAAAAATGTTATTTTTCATGGTATTTATTGTGAATATTTTTTCCTCTGACACATAAATGAGTGTCGCTTAGTAGATGTCCTAATTAATATCATCACTGCGTGTTTCTCGTGTCTGGTTCGGGGACTGTGTCAGCGAAAATTATAATGAAATATTATTTGTCTTATTATCTATTGCATTTGTTTTACCTCTTCGATACACAAACGAGTTCCGCTCAGCAGATGTTCTAATTATTATCATCACTGGGTGTCTCTGGTGTCCAGATTGGGGACTTGGTCATCGATAGTTATCTTAAATAAAATATTATTTTTCATGATATGTATTGTAAAAATTTTTCTCCTCCGATACAAAAATGACTCACTCAGTAGATGTCCTAATTAATATCATCACTGGGTGTTTCTCGTGTCTGAGTCGGGGACTTTGTCATCAATAATTATTGTAAAATATTATTTGTCTTATTATGTATTGCAAAGGTTTCATCTCTTCGATATACAAACGAGTTCCGCTCAGCAGATGTTCTAATTATTGTCGTCACTGGGTGTCTCTCGTGTCTGGATCGGAGACTTGGTCATCGATAGTTAGCATAATAAAAATGTTATTTTTCATGGTATTTATTGTGAATATTTTTTCCTCTGACACATAAATGAGTGTCGCTAAGTAGATGTCCTAATTAATATCATCACTGCGTGTTTCTCGTGTCTGGTTCGGGGACTGTGTCAGCGAAAATTATAATGAAATATTATTTGTCTTATTATCTATTGCATTTGTTTTACCTCTTCGATACACAAACGAGTTCCGCTCAGCAGATGTTCTAATTATTATCATCACTGGGTGTCTCTGGTGTCCAGATTGGGGACTTGGTCATCGATAGTTATCTTAAATAAAATATTATTTTTCATGATATGTATTGTAAAAATTTTTCTCCTCCGATACAAAAATGACTCACTCAGTAGATGTCCTAATTAATATCATCACTGGGTGTCTCTCGTGTCTGGATCGGAGACTTGGTCATCGATAGTTAGCATAATAAAAATGTTATTTTTCATGGTATTTATTGTGAATATGTTTTCCTCTGACACATAAATGAGTGTCACTAATTAGATGTCCTAATTAATATCATCACTGGGTGTTTCTCGTGTCTGGGTCGGAGACTGTGTCAGCGATAATTATCATAAAATATTATTTGTCTTATTATGTATTGCCAATTTTTTACCTCTTCGATACACAAACGAGTTCCGCTCAACAGATGTCCTAATTAATATCATCACTGGGTATTTCTCGTGTCTGAGTCGGTGACTTTGTCATCGATAGTTAGCATAATAAAAATTTTATTTTTCATGATATTTATTGTGAATATTTTTTTCCTCTGACACAAAAATGAGTTTCGCTAAGTATGATGTCCTAATTAACATCATCACTGGATCTTTCTCGTGTCTGGGTCGTAGACTTTGTCATCGATAATTATCATAAAATATTATTTGTCATAATATTTATTGCAAATGTTTTATTACTCCGATACAAAAACGAGTTTCGCTCAGCGGATGTTCCAATTTATATCATCACTGGGTGTCTCTCGTGTCTGGATCGGGGACTTGGTCATCGATAGTTACAATAATTAAAATATAATTTTTAATGATTTGTGATGTGAATATTTTTCTCCTCCGATACAAAAATGAGTTTCGATCAGTAGATGTTCTAATTATTATCATCACTGGGTGTTTTTCGAGTCTGGGTCGGGGACTCTGTTATAGATAATTATCATAAAATCTTATTTGTCATAATATGGATTGCAAATATTTTATCTCTTCGATACACAAACGAGTTCCGTTCGGCAGATGTTCTAATTATTATCATCACTGGGCGTTTCTCGTGTCTGGGTCGGAGACTTTGTCATCGATAATTATCATAAAATATTATTTGTCATAATATTTATTGCAAATGTTTTATTACTGCGATACAAAAACGAGTTTCGCTCAGCGGATGTTCCAATTTACATCATCACTGGGTGTCTCTCGTGTCTGGATCGGGGACTTGGTCATCGATAATTATCTTGAAATATTATTTGTCATAATATTTATTTCAAATGTTTTATTACTCGGATACAAAAACGAGTTTCGCTCAGCGGATGTTGAAACTCATTTTTCCGATCCAAAAATGAGTTTCGCTCAGTAGATGTTCTAATTATTATCATCACTGGGTGTTTCTCGTGTCTGGGTCGGGCACTTTGTCATCGATAATAATCATAAAATATCGTTTGTCATAATATTTATTGCAAATGTTTTATTACTCCGATACAAAAACGAATTTCGCTCAGCGTATGTCCCAATTTACATCATCACTGGGTGTCTCTCGTGTCTGGATCGGGTACTTGGTCATCGATAGTTACCATAATTAAAATATTATTTTTCATGGTATATATTGTAAATATTTTTCTCCTCCGATACAAAAATGAGTTTTGCTCAGCAGATATTGAAACTCATTTTTTTGTTACAAAAATGAGTTTCGCTCAGTAAATGTTCTAATTATTATCATCACTGAGTGTTTCTCGAGTCTGGGTCGGGGACTTTGTTATAGATAATTATCATAAAATATTATTTGTCATATTATGTATTGCAAATATTTTATCTCTTCGATACACAAACGAGTTCCTCTCAGCAGATGTTCTAATTATTATCATCACTGGGTGTCTCTCGTGTCTGAATCGGGGACTTTTTCATCGATAATTACCATAATAAAAACATTTTTTTTCATCGTACGTATTGTAAATATTTTATTACTCCGATACAAAACCGAGTTTCGCTCAGCGGATATTTAATTAATATCATCAATGGGTGTCTCTCGTGTCCAGATTGGGGACTTGGTCATCAAAAGTTATCATAATTAAAATATTATTTTTCATGGTATGTATTGTAAATGTTTTTTTCCTCCGATACAAAAATGAGTTTCGCTCAGAAGATGTTCTAATTATTATCATCACTGGTGCTTCTCGTGTCTGGGCCGGGCACTTTGTCATCGATAATTATCATAAAATATTATTTATCATATTATGTATTGCAAATATTTTATCTCTTCGATACACAAACGAGTTCCGCTCAGCAGATGTTCTAATTTTTATCATCACTTGGTGTTTCATATGTCTGGGTCGGGGACTTGGTCTTTGATAGTTACCATAATTAAATATGTATTGTAAATATTTTTTTCCTCCGATGCAGAAATAGGTTTCGCTCAGGAGATGTCCTAATTAATATCATCACTGGGTATTTCTTGTGTCTGGATCGGGGATTTCGTCATCGATAGTTACCATAATAAAAAGATTATTTATCATGTTATGTGTTGTAAGTATTTTATCTCTTCGAAACGAATTTTCGCTCAGCAGATGTCCTAACTAATATTATCACTGGGTGTAACCTTACTAATATTATATCTGGTGTCGGGTCGCGGACGGGGGTAACCATTAGTTATCATAATTGTTATATTATTTTTCAGGTTTTGTATAGCAAATATTTTATTCGTCCCATATAAAAACGAATTTTGCTTAGCAAATTATCACTGGGTGTTTCTCGTGCCTGGATCAAGGAATCGGTCATTGATAGTCTTATTACTACTAACTATAGATTGTAAATATTTCAAAACTTAAATATTTAAAACGAGTTTCGTTCCGCAGGTGTTCCAATTAATATCATCACTGTGTGTCTCTCGTGTCTGGAACGGGGACTTGGTCATCATCAGTTAACTTAATTGTAATATTATTTTTCAAGTTTTATATTGCAAATATTTTATTCCTTGGTTACACGAACGAGTTTTTCTCAGCAGATGTTCTAACTAATATCATCACTGGGTGTTTCTCTTGTCTGGGTCGGAGACTTGGTCATCGTTACTTATTATAATAAAGTGGTTACATTTCATGGTATGTATGGCAAAAAATTTATCCCTCCGATACAAAACCGAGTTCCGCTCAACAGATGTGCTAATTAATATCACTATTGGGTGACTCTCGGGTGTGGGTCGGGGATTTGGTCGTTGATAGTTATCATAATAGAAAGATTATTTTTCTGATGTTTATTTAAAATATTTCATTCCTCTATTACAAGAATGAGTTTCGCTCAGCAGATGTTCCAATTAACATCATCACTGGGTGTCTCTCTTGTGCGAGTCAGGAACTTAGTCATCGTCAATCATCATAATTATAAGGTATTTACTGATATTATATTGTGCAAATATTGTATTCCTCAATTACAAAAACGAGTTTTGCTCAGCAGGTATTCCTATTTTTATACGCACTTCTCACACCGGAACTTTGTCATCGTTAGCTATTATAGTTTGACCCTAAATTACTCGCGTGGAGTTTATTTACCCCTACCGCGGTTTTGAAGCTTTGTAACTCACCATTTTTAAATTTAATGTGACGGCATTCCCAGTTGCTCCCTAAATACCTTTCAGTCGCAGTTGGTTTAGTCGCGATTGTCGCTCCATATTGTATGTTTGTGACAGGAGATCCCGTCTGGCGTATGTATTGCCAGCGAGTTTAGTGCACACGCGACGCGAGTTTTAGTGTCTTTTTTTCGGTTCGAAACGTTGTTTTTTTTTCTTGTCTTTAATTATGTGATTTTTTTGGTTAGACTGATGAAAAGGGAACGACAAATTGCTTCAAATTTGTTAAAGAAGAAGTAAGAAGGCATCGTAGGTATTCCGGACGAAGACGAAGTTGAGGCTGAAATGATTCAAAGTGACCATGACATCGAATCTCAAAAAAGTGCCAATGAAACGGACTCGGAATGGAGTAGTGATAATATTGAGGTGTTGTTTGGTCATGTAAGAGAAAGTAATCAATATCAAACAATAAAAGTATCAAGTGGGCGAAAGAGCTGTCGCATACCAGCGTCTGGTTTCGTACTCGCAATGTTATGAGGGAAACATCCGGGCTTAAGAGAATAGCCAGAGCAATTAGTGCAAAATCAGGTGTATTCTTTCGCATGTTTACAAAGGATTATATAAATGTAATATTACACCGCACCAACAATTACATAAAGTCAATTTAAGGAGAGTTTCAACGCAAGCGTGTTTATAAAATTCTAGAATATGAAGGACTTCTGGCCTAATTAGATTTGGATTTCCTGTCTCTTTACTTAAATTTCTAAGATACGTGGGCTATCGACGGATCAGGCATCGACTTTTTCAAAATACAAAATCATTCAACAGATTTCTTTTAATAATAAGATATATTCGTTTTGACGATGAAAATACTAGTACAGAAAGACAATTTATAGATAAATTGACAGCAGTAACGTAGTTTTCTTATATGATGAATAATAATATCGACTCAAATTATTCTGCGTCTGAAAATGTCACCCTGGATTAACAATTACCAGCATTTCTAGGTAGATTTTCTGCTGATGTTTATATTCCTGATAAGCTCATCAAGTATGGTATAAAGCATTGCGCACTCGTTGATTCGGAAACATTTAATCTATTGAAATTCGAAATTTATAGTGGAGTATAATCCAAAGGTCCATATTGAATGGCTAATGATGCAGTCAGTCTGATGAAGCGGATGACGAATCCATCTCGGGTACTGGGCAAAACATCACGATGTGCAATTGATTTAATAGCATCCCTCCTACAAATACACTTTTCAAGGTTTATCAGCTCACTTTGGTTGAAACTATTCGTAAGAAAAAGCCAGGAATTCTACTTTGCTTCCTATTCAAACAAACCCTAGTTGAGCAAACTGGATTGCCCAATTTGGATTTCAAGGAGACGTAACTCTTTTCTCTCATATCCAAATAAATTAAAGCCTGTACTGCTGGTTTCGTCCATGCATCATGACAATTCTGTGGTTGAAAGTAAAAAAAAATTAACTGGATGTTATTTTGTATTATAATCGCACAAAAGGTGGGATCTAAACTAACGACTAAATGTCCGCTAAGTGTAACGTCGGAAGTCGCACAGAAAAATGTCCAAAAGTTTAATTCATCATCATTTAAACGTTGCTGGTATCAATGCTTGTGTCATTAATAAAAACAGAATTGACCACAAAATATAGAGTTTTTCAAACACCTTTCTGCTGATTTGACAAAAGTACACCAACAAACTCGATCTACAATACCACAATTAACCCGGGACATACCCTTCAAGAGAAGTGCTGATATTCAAGATGCTGGCTACACGCCCAGAAGCGGTCCATCTACTAAATATAAAAAATATCATATTTACCCAAGTTCAAAAGACAAAAAAATTAAATTTGTGTGCGCTAAATACCAGCAGCGTATTTAACATGATCACTCCATTGTGCTATGTGATGAATGTATTAATTAAAGAGTTCATAGAAATATCGATTGATCTTTTTACTGGTTTAACACAAACGTTGATTATGAAGACTGTCAGTCCTTAGCACAATGTTGATACGGACTATTTTTTATATTAAATATTTAATACATTTGGCGTTAATTTTGGTAGTAATGAAATGAAAATAAATGAAATAAACTATGACTCCGTCCTCTTGCGTGATAGTTAGGAGCATAAAATGTTACCAAACCCAATATCGAAGGGTTATCAAAGTAACTATTTTAAAAATATGTGTATAAATCAGTAACAATCTTCGTCGGAGTTGAAGTGAATTACGTTCGACTATGACCATTATAAAATCTGAAGGAAACAAATGAGGATAGTATACTTATATCTTTGATGCACCAATATGCTGTAGTTTTTAAATAATTTTTCCGGCATTGGTATATAAGTTACTGCGTATGAAAACCAGATGATTGCACTGATTTCAATGATACTACGGATTAAAGGGGTAAGCAAAGTCACAAAACATCCATTGTCATAAAAATTGCGGTAATGCCGCATGACAAATCCTGGGATCCTGTAGGCCTTCTGACAAGTTTCAGTGATAGCATGGTGAAATGTTAGATGGCTCTCCATAATTACATCGAAGTCCCGCATAGATTAACTCATAATTTTGCATCAAAGGTACATGTAGGCGGAAGTACGTCATCATTGTACATTTGCTCACCTTAAACTGTAGCTTGTTGCTCAGACTCCAATTAAACACTGAGTTGACACCACTTTAATAGAAATAGCTCACAACCAGGTAGCGTTTTTATCCCCGAGAATAGTTGCAAATCATCGGCAAACAGGAGGCAAGGAGCAGTTCAGACAACTGAGGACAAATTATTAATCAAAATGAGAAACAAACGAGGACTTAAATTACTATCTTAGCTGTCTTCAGAACCACTAGGGCTAGATTATTGTGAGCTGCAAAATTAAGTTGATTAATTACTGCGGCACAAAAGTGTTTGTGTGTGAGTCCGACTCTCACTTGTAAGGTTTATGTTTCGTCTCTTCAGCCAACAGAATACATGATACATGACATTATAATCAGTTTTTCTTTTGGAAATGTACGAGTTAACTGGTAATTATCATCTTGGCTGTTTATAAGTTTATTAAATTGGCATCTATGGGTTTCCGAACCAAAATAAGGCGTTTATAATCTATACATTTGTTTCATAACTTATTCCTTGTCTATGATACAGTATTGCAACATTTCCAGAAGGTTAAGGCTCTTGCGGTCTGCATATATTACGGGGTGCGTGGTATCATCAAAGTGATATATGGTGCGACGCACCTAACACCTTAGGCGGCCATGAATACTGAGCGGTACGATAGAAAGAAATCGACAATTCGGTGTTTTCATTGAGTCTTTTTTCATATAGATCTTCTGTTTATGATAATAAACCTTTAGAATGTAATAATCATCAAGAAAGTGTTGAAAATATATATATATATATATATATATATATATATATATATATACATATATATATATATATATATATATATATATACATATATATATATATATGTATATATATATATATTTATATACATATATATATATTTTTACGATAATGGATGATAATGGAAACCAGAATAGTTTTAGAATTTTTGTCTGTTGGTCGAATTTTGATGAAGTAAACAAATATCGAAAGAATCGAAATCCTTTGAAAAAACCTGCCAAGTACGTATTGAAATACACATAAAGTTGGATATTTTAATTTCCATTTAGTATTACTTGCTACTCAGAAAAGTAGAAGTCATTCCTTATTCAAAAGATAAACAAGTATTGCGCGGTTTATGTCCTTCAGGCGATTTTTGAGTTTTTGTGCCGTAAAATATCCAATGTTCGCACAGTCAACATGCATTTTGAAAACTGGCATTTAGGAAAGAATTACATTGGGATTCTCTCAATATTCAATGTTTAGTATTCCTTTCCACAATATTCAAATACTCCATCACGACGACAGGAAGGAAGGCTACTTCGCGGTTCATACATTTAGAAATGACATTTACATATAAAAAACCAGTAAAGCTCGGTGTTTGTACACCATTTTGTTTGTGGTGTTGTTTGTTAAGCAAAAAGTTATTTAAGACCGTTATTAGTATTAATTGTTTGCAATTAAAATTCATACTATTTAAAAACAATGTAAATAAAATTAAAAATTTGCGACAATGTCTATTAAAATTGTGCGGTTTCATCAGCGTATGTCTAGATTTCATTTTATATTCAGGTTATACTTAAAAAAAAACAATTTTTAGTTTTGATGTTTCTTAGAAGTTTCAAAATTAAAATACTGTTTTAAATTAACAAAATCCATCTCTATATTAAATTTTAGGGTACCGTACTTTAAAACGAATAATGTTACCCTTACGAATCACTTCATTGTCTGTCTGTATGTTAACATACCTTTTCTCAGGAACCGTTAGAGGTATCAAGTTAATATTAAATACTGATATTAACTTGAAAACTTTGGCTGTTTGAGAGAAAACTGCATTTAAAATATTACATACTTTGATACTGACTCATTTAATAAAAGTACCAAGGGTATTTCCCGTTGATATGGAATCTTGAAATTTGATACGATTTTAGATAGAATAATTACAAACTAATTTGTTCAATTTTCGTTTTTTTATATTTGTACAATACCTACTTACTAAGCTTTACGATATTACGATTTAATGGAACAGAATAATCAGGGCACAAGTTTGAATGGTACTGGACCGTATTATCTAATTTACGTAAAATTTGCAACTGTATTATAATTTGTTAATTATAGTTGCAGACAAATCCGTCCTATAATTACAGTTACGGAAGTTCAAAAATAAATAAAAGTAATAAAAACTAACAAAAGAAATGAAAACCGACGGCAAAGGGTGGAAGCCACTATTCGAAATTTTTAAAGCCTGGAATATGTTATGTATTTTGCAGGGTTGCTAATATGAAAGACAATGAATTTCCTTTATATACCAAAATAGAAATTTCACACAACGAACGAGACGAACCTCGTCCGCTTTGTTTTTTTCGCGGGTTGTTGCTAAGCTTTCTAACGCTCGATGTAAGGCTTTTCTTTAGGGCTTTTTTGATTCGTCATGGTATTTTTTACTCTTTTTATGCGTTTCTCATACTATTATTATACACGGTTGGCACTCATATACCGCAATATTTTGTCCAAACACATAATTTTCATTAATTCAGTTCCGACAATTCAATTTTTAGCAATATCACCGCACTTACTGTACACTATATAACAGTACTCAATAAGATGATATAAATGCTATCTAATATAACATTTTATTATATCGGAATGGACAAACATACTAACTTAAGTGTGCGTCGAGTGATACAAAAGAGTTCTGTTTCTACCCTGCTCAGTTGCACCAATTTATGCAATAGCACGCTTAAGTTATGATATTTTTAATTTCATTTCTTCGTCTGTAGAATTGTACATTATATAAGCGTGCATATTTAGTCAATTATAAGATATTGCAATTTTAACATTACATGAAAACGTAACGCTTGCTTGTGTCTGGTTGGGAAGGAATCCACTGTTGTCTCGAAGGTTAAAATTTATATTCCATGCAAAAATAGATGGGAAAGATTTAGAATTGCTAGTCCAAAAAAACGGATTATTTAAAATTGTTTTTGCAATACATTTATACTTTTTGAAAGTGTTGTTTTTTTGCGTAACTTGACACATTAAAGCGAATCCCAGAAACAGAAAGCGAATCTAGAATTGTTAATTACAAATGCGAAATTTCTCTTGGTTTTACTAACTAGTTTAATGCTATATGTGTATAAAACGACGGAGTTGTTAACAAAATGCATAAAATTTTGTAATAAACTCACAGGTTATATACGAAATGGCTATCATGTTATTTCGTGAAAAATAAAGAAAGTTCCACATTAACAGAAAAACAGTCCGCGTAGCAGTGTAGTAGACACACGTATTTATTCGAGGGCCCGTCGCAGCGCGACGCTGTTTCCCAAACTTTGTGGTTTTATTATTTTAGTGCAAGTGAAATTGAGTTTTTGCTTCGTTTTATATGTGAAATTCTTTCTCGTTACGTTTTATTTGATTGACAATCGAAGATATCATTTGAAGTTATGTAACCAGCAAATGCCAGATCTTGAAATGGGGTAACGCTATGATGATAACATGCAATTTGCTATTTAAAATAGATGTGTGATAGAGTTTATTTAAGTTGTAATATGTTGACTTATTTATTGAGGTAGTGAAATTATTGCTAATTAGCGACTACCATAGTGGTCCATTAACACCAAGTGCAGACATATAAACAAGTCCAAGATATTGATTGTTGTATTTTAATATTTTTATTATTTTGATTGTTTATTTATTTATAGTTCATTTTTTATTTCAGTACCTATAAAGATAATAATTCTGATATACACTCCGTCTTTTATAAATTTTATTTCTGTGACATGTAACCTGTCACGGAAATAAAATTTAGGTCAAATTTTTTTTATATATTTTGCTTCTTACGAATAAGCACATATCCGTGATCGGAGACGGAATATTAAGCTATTGAATATTCTACAAAATTAGAAAACGCTGGTATAATTCAGTGTTACAAGATAAATAAAAAAAAGTTGTATGAATTTGGAATAGTTTCAAAGGAAGACAGCTTTCTTCAAACAATAAAATTTGTAATAGAAGAAAGAAAACACGAAAATATTTTATGAGAATCGGATATACTGAGTAAAATACCATAAAATAAAGATACCTAATATGGACAAGTTTTGCTTTCAAATACAGAGATGTATGGGTTTACCTATTGCTAGCACTCGATGAGCTAACCGAAAACATAGACGCTGAATTGATTACCGGGATGAACTTGAAAACAGTTATCGATGCCATTTCACTCTCATCAACCGCCGCAGAACTGGAGAGAAACTTTATCGAATTTGGGGAGAAACTTTTGATGTCAATCTTCGATGGAATCAAGATCGAAGCTATGGGTTTGTGGGCGGCATTGCAACTTCGGCAGCCAGTGAGATTAAAATTGATTTGAAGTGTTGACAGTCCGCCCGGCTGGTTTTTTGTTAGAATATTACGTTACTATATTGATAGAAACCTTATTTTGCTGAATTTAGTTTATTATTATATTTCTTTGTTTTCAATTACAGATTTCATCGATTCGTTTGATTAAAACATTTCACTTCTTATATAAATGTTTCTTCTTAGTGTATGTTCTGTTTGTTCTTAGTGTATCTAAGTGTGTATTCTGTCCTATTATCCAGTGAAATAAAGTCTGAATTATGGATTGAAAACCCAAACGCTACTTTTTGTACGAAAATGACATATAACCCCATTACCTATCCCCATTATACATTTGAAAAACCCCAAGCCTAAGCTGCATAGATCTAAATTGCTTCAGAGTATATAAATTAGGCTCATTTGAATATAATAATATAAACAAGGGGTATAAAAAAATAAAAACCACCCTGAGAACAGTTTTTTTTAAATATTTGCTAAAATTAAATCTTTCTTTTTCATCAAAAATAATTAACAATACAAATAACAGAATATTTTTGGACATCCCCTTGTTATTCTGTAATAAGACATAGTATATTCAATTAAAGCTTCTTTTCGAAACACGAATAACCGAGTAATATTAAACATCCTGTTGTCTTATTGTGGTCAGATACACTATTCCCGCCATTCCACCCGGGTAGTCTCAGGACCCCTCCTGGGACCCGTAACGATGGGACCCGTAATGTGGTCAGATACAATAACATTTGTTAAAGCTTCTTAAATATAATTCGGATTACGAAGTGGTGCCATGGTTACTTTTACCAATATTCATGTGGAAAACTGCCAATAATTTTGTCATGATTTTCTTAGAGAAGTCCAAAAATATAATTTTTTCACAGAAAGATTTTGTATAATAGTGGGATCGCAAGTAATTTGGTTGGCTTAACCAATTTGGAAATTGTTGAAGTGAATATTGAGTTAACTGTTATCGTAGGTTTTTTTTTGTAAAGTTGTGTAATCTTCACTGTGTTAGTCACAGTTGAATGTTTTCTTAAATAGTATTGCATTACTTAAGCGAGTTTTTCGAGAAAATAAATATTTGTTCGGTTTATTTATGGACTAAAAAATTAAAAACTTGACTAAAATATTTCGGCATGTTTCCGACAAAAACTAGTTTTCTCTTATTCATTCTTATCAGAAAACCAAATTAGACTAACTGATTTCTGACTGAAACTTTTTTGCATTACCCTTCAGTAGTGTAAAAAAAATCGGTTAACTGCAAACTTTACTTGCACAGTTAGTATGTACATCTGCTGCGTTACTCTGTCCACTGTCCAGATGCCGTATAACATTGCGTATGCGCGGAATTGAGTTAAATTAAATATTTCGAAAAAGGTCCGGCGACAAAAGCTATTTCTTACATATTGAATATATTTAGCGTTAATTTTTTAGAAATTCATTATTCGCAATTAAATGAAACTACGTGAGTTAGTGTTATATGTACTTTCTTTGAAACCTTTACCACGACCTAGGTTTCGTTGTATTACAACATCGTCAGCATAATAGCCCACCTGAAGATGTTGTTGTGAAGAAGATGTGGTAGAGAACTTAAAGAAAGTAGAAATAATACTACATCACGTAGTTTCATTTAATTGTTAATTGTGTATTCCTCACATATTAAAAAATGTTTATCGGTGAAAATATTTTCTTCAAAACTAATGGTTAAACAGTTGTAAGGTAATAAACAGTTACACTGATTGTAAAAATTAATAGCGCTGATTTTTTTCAATACTGGTCATTTTTCTTCAATCTATAATATTCATTTCATATTTGTATATTTTTAATGTTAATGACATTTTTAGAATTTTTGGAGCAATATTTTAGTGAAAATGGCGGGTAACAGCAATTTTTAAACATTTTTCTCAAAAAATCATACGTAAAAAAAACACATTCTCTATCTTAATGCTCATCATTGGCACCCAAACGTTGTCCTAGGTTCTTCTGCCAGTATGCTAATGTTTCTCCAACGCCTTCTATCGATATCGAATGATACCCTAATGCCAATCATCAGTATCCTGACAATACCTTATCTTCATCTGTCGGTATCTTGAAGCAATATTAACAGCATTTGTTTGTATATTAATAATATCCTAACACTATTTTTCTGTAACGTGACGCCAATTGTGGTTATCCCTTATATAACACCACCCTAACAACATCCGTCAGTATCTTAATACTGTTTCAACGTCAATCATATGTATTCTAATGTTATCCTAACTCCATTTATCCTTTGTGTAAATAAGCGTAAATAAGTTAAATTATTTCAATATGAATGGGTACAAACTGACGTAAACTTATGTGAACTTTTAATAACTGATCTCAAACTTAACTGGGAGATTTTTCTTCTTTTAATTATAAGTAGCTGCTTTATTCCCATATACTGTTTGTTCCATTATTATATTAATATAAGTACAATTTCCTAACTTTTCTTTAAATTAACGAAATACTTTTCAGTGTATATAAGCCCCATGAAGGAGACTTATTTAATTATCGATATTTATTGTTCTGAATTAAATTTGAAAAATGAAATCCAATTTTTTTATTTGAATATATATATTATATATATATATATATATATATATATATATATATATATATATATATATTTATATATATATATATATATATATATATAAATGTATATATATGTATATATATTGCAATGCCATCTACCGGTCAACTTGTAGAATTGATAAAAATATTGTATAAAATTACAAAACACGGACATTGTTATCTCTTATACCTTAAATAATAAAAAAATATACGTATAATTAAACAATAATAGTAAAACTACTACAAGTAAATGATTAAATTTTAATATATTATTATTAAATTGGTTTAGTTAATAAATATTACCATATTTCTGTAAACATGTCACTGCAATATGGGTTAAGTGAAAATCTTATTGTTTATCCTTTATGAAGTAAAATAAAACCATGATAATTGCAGTTGCTTTGTGTCCTAATTAACGATCACTATCAGACTTACTAAAAATACCAAATGAACAGCTATACGTTTGAATACCTACGTTTAAGTCACAAAGGCAAGTGTTTTTGGGTGTCGGTATTTCTTAGTCACGCGACCTGCGTAGACCATTGTCGGAAGCGCTTTAATGAAATCAAATGACCATAATTGATACTTTTTAGGTCAGTTCATGTTTATTGTTGATACAATCTGATATACACTCAGCAACTGTTTGCAGTCAGTTCAAGGGAACTTCGATGTATATGCACACATACATATATATAATATATATATATATATGTATATATATATGTATATATATATATCTAAAATTTTGGAAAAATGTTTTTGGGAAGCTTATAAAAAAAAACTCAAATTAAATATGAAAAAAATTCGAGTATTTAATTTTTCCCCTAAAATTTCCACATGGAATTTTTTTGGACTTAGCTACTGGCATGTATGCAGTTTAACATTCTTTATTACTATGTAAATTTTCAAGTTTCTACCTCTAACGGTTTGTTAAAAAAACGGCGTTGACAGACTGATAGACACGTGGGTGATTTTATAAGGCTTCGTTTTTTTTTACGATATGAAAACCGAAACAAGCATATAAACAAGAATGCCCTTCGTGGCTCATTTTTATATGGTCAAAGCTGAGTCGGTTAATTAGTACTTTATAATGGTATTTGGCAAAATATATACTTGTATATTACACGAATAACAGAAGACGTAATTAAATTAATTGAAATAAGCAGAAAGAGATGGATGGAACATTTATACAAAATAAATTGCGAGCAAAACGCCCTCTCAAAACGTTTATCACCACTGCTTTTTTTTTAAATAGATTAAAGAAGCAATATAAAAGTGGAAACATTGTTCAGAGAATAATTTCGAAGGTGTCAAAATCAAGAATAAGAAATACGGACATTAAATTTCGCAAATCTAACAAGAAATTCATACTCGTTTTCCTGTCTTACTTTATAAAACCTGTCTTTCAAAAACTTCAGCGGTATGTGGATTACCGGCTTGGTAATCTATATTCATTAATTAATTGTTACGTAAACAATATAAAATAAGAAAAAAATAAAATAAGTGAAAAATATAATTACATAATATAGTTTTGGTTTATTTATTTACACATATTATTTAGATGCCCGCCTGCTGGTAAATGTTTGACGAGTGTTAGACTTATATAGTGGCCGCATGTTTCGATGAGTTTTCTACGACACTATGTTGTAATACATTTTCAAGTTTTGTATAATTACGGGTTTTCCACAAATTTATAAATTTAAAAATGTGTTTTGTTGATGAATTAAAGATTATGACGATCATCTAGCCGTGGTCTCGTTCATTCTTTGTTCGGTTTTTCTTATATATATATATATATATATATATATATATACGTGTGTGTGTGTGTGTATGTGTGTGTGTATGTGTTCAGTTTTGTTCAAGCTCTTTTTCTTTATTGAAAACGGTTTTTTTGAATTCTAAAAATAAACTCCACCTCGGATAAAATACTAACATCATCTTCATGACACATTTTACATATATGAAAACTATCACAAGGACTAGATAATTAGTTAGGACGTGAATGTGAAACAAACTAAACGCAATATTCAAATTCGATTTTTTAATATTAGAATATTTAGGTTCAAGATATTTTGCCTCTGAAAGATTACCATTCATCCTCTGTTTCTTCTTTCTCTTTTTAAACATATCTGGGCCTATCTGTTTGGATTTTCAAATGAAGTGGTCCATTGGAGATGTGTGGTACTGGATTATTTGGAGATAATTCAATTTTCATCACAAAGAAGTAAATAAGTGAAAAGTCACGTGTTTTCATGGCGTACAGAAGATAAAAGCAAATTATTATGGTTCCGTACATCAAAAAGAAAATGAGTGATCACATAAGTTTTCCGTACACGTAAACGGCCAGTCACGTGTCCGTTTGACTGTGTATTTAAAAGTTTTTCTATGAAGCCGCTTAAAATAGAAACTTGAAATTGTATGCACTAATAAAGTATATCAATTCACACATAGCTAACAAAAATGTTAAATTTCATATGCGGTATGTGCATAGGGTTTACAAGGACTAGTTGCAGGCGTCTCAAAACTTGTTTCATAACTTTAGAATATAACTAGATATATTCTGATAAAAAGGCAAAAAATGGCCGAAATACTGAAAATTTGTTGAAAATCTATGAAATGTTGGAGAATTGTAATTGATAAAATAAATTTATCAGTAATTATATATTATAAGAACCGCAACATATAACATAACATTATTCGAAGTGAATTGTAATTGATGGCGTGACATTACTAATAGTAAAATTGTAATTAGTAACATTTGTGACGTAAAATTGTAAAAAGTAGGTGACATTTTTAACTTAAGGTAACTTAAGAGCATCCCGCGGCATTGGTATTAGTGAATTGCAATTAAAAACACAATAACATCTATATAGAATTGTAATCGATAACATGACATTACAATAAGATAATTGCAATTAATAAGACTACCATTAGATTATTGCAATTTAAAACAAATCAGCACAATAAGAGAATCGCAAATAAGTAAAAAAGTAGGGTTGTTTGTTTACTTGTTTGGCTCGTTTTTACAACTTAAACATCAAACGATACATTCGCTCACACATGTTGTTACATAGAAATGAACCGAGTATAAATAATGTTTAACCCTGAATAAAATACGTTTCTCATAATAAAAAACTCACCTGTAATGATATAGATATAGGTGCAACAAGAGTAGGAACATATGTATATATATATATATATATATATATATGTGTGTGTGTGTGTGTGTGTGTGTGTCTGTGTGTGTACGTGTGTGTGCACATATACTAGCAATAACCACCCGCTTCGCTGGATTTTCTTTGGTATACATATTTATATCTTACACATTTTTTTTGTAAATAAATATGTTACAAACTAAGTATACATAAATATAATCTTATTGAAACACGTTCTTTAAATTGTAAGGTATTATTAATGTTAAAAGACATAAGACCCACCCCGGGTTGCGGGGTAAGTAAATAGTGAAGGATAAGGAAAATAATGATTATGTGTGAGAATTCGACAATATTCCACAACATTGTACAAATTTCGTCAAATTTCTAGAACTTTCTAGAAAAAAATGGAATTTTCGTATTGGAAGTTACACATTTTCTAGGTCAACTACTTTCAACCTCCATATCTTCCACACCTTTATAATTATCGACGCGCAACTACCATGGTGCACGATGGAAGGGTTGAGGTTACTACCATGCTATTCGTTTGTGATAGGTAATTTTGGTTGCAGAGTCGAATATAAATTTTCATGTTTTTCTTCAACCATAATGGAAACGGTATTTTCTACTGGACTCAACAAGCATTAATCAAAAATTTAAAAAATAAAATTTTCTTGAAATCGATTTATTTTTATTATACAATGGACTAAAGCACGAATTCAGCAATATATATTATGTATTATTTTATTAACAGCTTTGAACATTCAATATATATATATATATATATATATATATATATATATATATATATATATATATATATATATATACATATATATATATATATATATATATATATATATATGTTTTTTAATAAATTGTGTCTGTAAAGCATATATTTTAACCCTAAAAAACAAAATCAGCATACAGCTTCTAATAACTAAGATAATTTCGCATAGAATCAGATAACTATTAATATTATTACAAAAATAAAACACGTTATTACTTTCAGTGCAAAAATACCGCTCAGGCCTCTATTTGCTGCCAAACGTGCCTCCAAAGCCTTTACGTGAATATATTATTTACATATTTTTGCATTTAAAAAAGACATCGCGTTTATGAAGGTTCTAGAACTTAATTATTTTTCTGTGCATATAAACGATTGTACGTTTAAAATAGTTATTTTATTGTCTAAAGGACTTCCTTCATATCTATAGTTTTTGTATCTGGGCCGAACATCTAGCCGGAAAACAGCTTCTCGTCTCCTTTCCGATATTTACCCTCTTTGATTTATTTTTTTCATATCGAGCCATGTGATCAAACTATGCAATTTTTTTACAGACCGACGGCATGCTTGTCATTACTTTCAGCTCCTGAAGTATAAATATATTATCTCTAACATTCTGCGATAGCACCATGTTTCAGTTGCATCGATATTCTCTCTTTCAGATTTTTTATAGTTTTTGTCTCTGTCCCATAAAAAAATCGAAAATACCAGGTTCCTTATAAGTCTTATCTTGGTTTTTCTAGAGATGGTTGTATCACGCCGTGTCTTTCTTAATTTGGTCATGCTTGCTTTTGGCCTTTATATTCTCCTAGATATTTGCTCGCACATCCTTCCTGATCAATTAGCATGGATTTGAGTAACCCGAATTGGACGACTTTTTTGAAATTGGTAAAAAATGTTGGTATTTATGTGGTAATAAAATAAAAAAGAAATATGTTGAGAGACTGAAAAAAAGTTTAATAATTCATATTCTTCTTCAGATTACGAATATGTACATCAAAGTTATTAACGTTAAAGCTCTGTGTAGTCATTAGTGTTTCTCGCTGGAAATAACATTAACTGGAACTAATCACAGACCAGATTTGAAAATGTTTTCCTTCTTTAACTCATTTTTCCATTTTATGAATCTTAACAGTGTTACTTAAGTGCAAAAATTGATAACTTAATGTAGTTCTTCTAAATCGTTTATTGAAACACACGGTCAGCGGAATCTTATTGCATCGACTGGATGACGTCCTTATTTGGGGGTAAGATTTAATTCGTAATCGACGTTTCGTGGACATATGGCAGATGTAGCAAAAACTCTTTTCAAACTTGAATTCGTACTGCATAATTTAAAGAGTTTTCAATCCATGCCGTTGATTTTTTTTTTATTGTAACTGCTACACTTCATTAATGCAAAGACGATTAGCATCTGGCACCATTATTTGGAGCTCACAGGAGGCCAAGTACAGCTTGATGATTTAATGTGTGTCAAAGATATTTCTCCGATATCTGTATTTGAGCCAATATGGCTACTACCCATTTCTTTTTGCCATCGACTTCTTCTTGGATATATTATATTTCCATTCTTTGCAATTCGGACAAGACGTTGCGCTTGAATTTATCTTCCAGGCATTAAAAGGAAAAATCCCGTGCTGTTTATTATTGAGTAAAGTTTCATTCTTTGTACCTTATAATTTTCTGCTTTTAAGCTATCTATATCAATCTATTTTGCTATATCCTCCAAAACAGAATTATGTTAGAACTCTCCAGTTTCCCATGGTATTCAACTGCTCAATCACCTAATCGTGATTGACTCAGTGTGTGATTTCTTTCTTAAGAGTAAAAGTAAATTTGTCGAAACGTGTAGTCGTTTCCTTTTATAGGTCTTATTCACTTTTATATTCATGTTTAATCTACAATTTTAAACTTTGTTATTTATTTCTCATCGTTACGAATAAGTTACCTGTAATGTGTCAAAAATGTGTATGTGTAATAAATACATAAATAAATAAATATAATAAAATTTGAAAATTTATATCTCACGAAGAAGGCTTTATATCAGAAAGTATTAGTATATATACAAGATATTTTTATATTGCATTTTAAAATAGCTTTTCAGTAACTTTTCAGTACATTATGTGATAGGCAAGAATTTACTTCAAAAAAATGTTTATTATTATGTATTTATCTAGATGAACTGAGTCTTTCTTTAAAAATACATTAAAATAGGTTTTTACAATATCACACAGAACGTTCAATACATAAAAAGCTAAGATTTAATTCAACACATTACGATTGCTGTAAAAAATAAAATTACAAGCTTCTAACGTTAACCTCTTTAAACTCTCTTAAACAGAGTTCCAACGTCTCTTAAACAAACTAATGTCTTCTCGAATTAACGTTTCTAAATCACGCGACCTGTACAACCAATATTCTAAAGTATTGTTCTGAAGTCTCAATGCTACAATTTTTTATAGCTTTATTTCTGTTGTGTAGATGTGAACCGATACGTATTGAGAACATTCGATAACGCTGAATTACTGTTTGCAGTAAGTTTGAAATGAGTAAATTTTTGATGTGAATGTAAATGAGGTTTATGCTGAATGTTTAAACGACTGTGTAAAAACAATTTGATTTGCCAAGCTAGTTTGGAAAAAATATTTTTCCAGCCAGGTGTAATTAATTATGTAATTGTCTCGAATAATGCAAATTTTAATTTAAGAACTACAATTAGAAATTGCCGTTTTTTTAATTAAGTGAAACACTCGAAACTTTGGAATTAAATAATTACAGGAAAGTAAATTTTATCAATATTGAAATTTTCACGGATTTTATTTATTTAATCGAAATAACATATTATACTAAATGTTGTTTTCAATAGACAAAATCATTTTATGTAAAAGGATCACCATAACACAGTCATCGCCATAAAAATTAAGTTTTTGCAAAGCATTTTTTTTATATTACGTCATTCTCATCCATCCTGATTTATTATTACCATGTTAAAACGTGATGAAAAAAAATTGTTAAATATTTAGTGAATCGTGAAAACCAATTATGTGAAACTAATCCGTCTTTCCTAATTGGATATTTGAGTAATATTCACGCCCTTCTAACCAGAAAATTATTTTCATTTAGACTCCAATAAAACAGTTTTACATTTCAAAGAAACAACTGACTAGTATCGTAACAAGATTTCTAAATATGGAAAAACTTGGATTATGTATGTGAAAATAAGGGGAATGGTTAAAAAATAGAGAACTGAATAATTCATTATCTCTAGGTATAATGTATTTTTTAATAGTCCCCTGTAATTTGTACCACATTTAACTAACGTTATGGAACTTGACACCAATTAATCTGTTAATAACTAATTAATTAATGCTAACTGTTAATACCCGTATTCTCCTCGGTAATCGTTATTTAGATTATTGTAATTGGTATTACCACATTTTTATCATCATTATTTTTAACATTAACATTATCATTCCATAAATTATTTCTATTATTTTGTATATTGTCATTGTTATTATTATTATTGTTCAACATGCGCAAAAGTAATTAATGTTATTTTTTAGATAAAGTTCTTGGATTTTTATTATAATTAATATTTACCTTATTATTTACGTTACTGAACAATTGTTGCCATTTTATTTTATACAATTATTGTTAAATCAATATTTAATCAGTATAGCATTATTGTTATCATAATTTTAATAAATGTTTATATGTATCAATATTTAAAGCAGATTAGTTTTTGGATGTCGGAATATTAGGCTACCAGTCTGCCTAGTATAATACGCAAACATTTTAAGGAAATTTTAAGACTAATAATTTTTGTCTTGCCCATAGCGTAACTATTCAATATATATGGTATATACTGTATTCACGTAATTGCTATTTGTAAATTCTTACGCAAAAGTTTTATTTTTCTCCTAAGATATAAACAAATAGAAAACATAGATATTTTCACATTTAACACTATTATGATATTAAAAAAAATATTTTTTTCGGTTGTGAAAACGAGTCAACAAATTCCAATATTGTTATTAAATTGCAAGCTACGACCGACAAATTTAGTGATTGATATCATTATGTATTTCGTGTCTGAGTCAATCGTCATGAATTAAAAATGAAAAAAACGAGTTCAGGTAAGTTTCGTTTGAAGGTCAGTTCTTAATGCAAATATCAAACTGTTTATCGTCAACGAGAATAAGGTTATTTCAATACATTTCTCTAATATATCATTAAGAAAACGATTAGTTCAGTATAATTACGAATAGATATAAGATCAAACTTTGATCGAATTAAAAGGGATCGGAAAATATTAATTAGTTTCAAATTATCTTTTTAAGGACCAATTATGACTGTAATTGTTAATTAGCACTTTTGAGAGAAATAGGTAATGAAGGTTATTTGTAAGCTATTAGCAAATTAGTATATATATTAAGACCAACCCAAATGCAATAACAGTATTCATTCTGGTACCAATTAGATAATATGTTGCTTTAGTGTTTAGACATAACATTTTAATACCTTCACTTAAAAATAAAGTTTTATTTTTAGTTCCGCTGTATAGACAGCGACATTAAAAAAACTTTCGCTCACCAGAGATTTAATTTATATTATCAATGGATGTCTCTCGTGTGGATCGGGGCTTGGTAATCGTCACTTGTAATAAATTAACAATTATTTTTAATGCTATATATTGCAAATATTTTGTTCCTCCGACACAAAACCAAGTTACGCCCAGAAAATATTCTAATTAATATCATTACTGGTCATAAATACACTTGGTTATCGATAGTTGTCTTAATTAAAATATTATTTATCATGTTTTGCATTGCAAACATATTGTTCCTCCGATTCTAAAACGAGTTTTTCTAGGCAGATGTTATAATTGATATCACCACGATGTCTCTCGTATCTGAGTCGTGGACTTGGTCATAGTCAGTTATCATAATTAAATTATTATTTTTCATGTTATGGTTTGCAAATATTTTATCCCTCCAATACACAAACGAGTTCCGCTCAGCAGATGTTCTAATTATTATCATCACTGGGTGTCTCTCGTGTCTGGATCGGAGACTTGGTCATCAATAGTCAGCATAATAAAAATTTTATTTTTCATGATTTTTATTGTGAATATTTTTTTCCTCTGACAAAAATGAGTTTCGCTAAGTAGATGTCCTAATTAATATCATCACTGGGTGTTTCTCGTGTCTGGGTCAGGGACTGTGTCAGCGATATTTATGACATAATATTATTTGACTTATTATGTATTGGAAATGTTTTACCTCTTCGATTCACAAACGAGTTCCGCTCAGCACATGTCCTAATTAATATCATCACTGGGTGTTTCTCGTGTCTGAGTCGGGGACTTTGTCATGGTAAATTATTAAAAAATATTATTTGTCTTATTATGTATTGCAAAGGTTTCATCTCTTCGATACACAAACGAGTTCCGCTCAGCAGATGTTCTAATTATTATCATCACTGGGTGTCTCTCGTGTCTGGATCTGAGACTTGGTCATCGATAGTTAGGATAATAAAAATTTTATTCTTCATGGTATTTATTGTGAATATTTTTTTCCTCTGACACAAAAATGAGTTTCGCTAAGTAGATGTCCTAATTAATATCATCACTGGGTGTTTCTCGTGTCTGGGTCGGGGACTGTGTCAGCAATAATTATCATAAAATATTATTTGTCTTAATATGTATTGCAAATGTTTTACCTCTTCGATACACAAACGAGTTCCGCTCAGCAGATGTTCTAATTATTATCATCACTGGGTGTCTCTCGTGTCCAGATTGGGGATTTGGTCATCGATAGTTACCATAAAAAAAATTTTATTTTTCATTGTATTTGTTGTGAATATTTTTTTCCTCTGATACAAAAATGAGTTTCACTAAGTAGATGTCCTAATTAATATCATCACTGGGTGTTTCTCGTGTCTGAGTCGGAGACTTTGTCATCGATAATTATTATAAAATATTATTTGGCTTATTATGTTGTGCAAAGGTTTCATCTCTTCGATACACAAACGAGTTCCGCTCAGCAGATGTTCTAATTATTAACATCACTGGGTGTCTCTCGTGTCTGGATCGGAGACTTAGTCATCGATAGTTAGCATAATAAAAATTTTATTCTTCATGGTATTTATTATGAATATTTTTTTCCTCTGACAAAAAAATGAGTTTCGCTAAGTAGATGTCCCAATTAATATCATCACTGGGTGTTTCTCGTGTCTGGGTCGGGGACTGTGTCAGCAATAAATATCATAAAATATTATTTGTCTTAATATGTATTGCAAATGTTTTAACTCTTCGATACACAAACGAGTTCCGCTCAGCAGATGTCCTAATTAATATCATCACTGGGTGTTTCTCGTGTCTGAGTCGGGGACTTTGTCATCGATAATTATTAAAAAATATTATTTGTCTTATTATGTATTGCAAAGGTTTCATCTCTTCGATACACAAACGAGTTCCGCTCAGCAGATGTTCTAATTATTATCATCACTGGGTGTCTCTCGTGTCTGGATCGGAGACTTAGTCATTGATAGTTAGCATAATAAAAATTTTATTCTTCATGGTATTTATTGTGAATATTTTTGTCCTCTGACAAAAAAATGAGTTTCGCTAAGTAGATGTCATAATTAATATCATCACTGGGTGTTTCTCGTGTCTGGGTCGGGGACTGTGTCAGCAATAATTATCATAAAATATTATTTGTCTTAATATGTATTGCAAATGTTTTACCTCTTCGATACACAAACGAGTTCCGCTCAGCAGATGTTTTAATTATGATCATCACTGGGTGTCTCTCGTGTTCAGATTGGGGAATTAGTCATCGATAGTTATCTTAAATAAAATATTATTTTTCATGATATGTGTTGTAAATATTTTTCTCCTCCGATACAAAAATGACTCGCTCAGTAGATGTCCTAATTAATATCATCACTGGGTGTTTCTCGTGTGTGAGTCGGAGACTTTGTCATCGATAATTATTATAAAATATTATTTGGCTTATTATGTTGTGCAAAGGTTTCATCTCTTCGATACACAAACGAGTTCCGCTCAGCAGATGTTCTAATTATTATCATCACTGGGTGTCTCTCGTGTCTGGATCGGAGACTTGGTCATCGATAGATAGCATAATAAAAATTTTATTTTTCATGATTTTTCTTGTGAATATTTTTTTCCTCTGACAAAAATGGGTTTCGCTAAGTAGATGTCCTAATTAATATCATCACTGGGTGTTTCTCGTATTTGGGTCCGGGACTGTGTCAGCGATATTTATGATAAAATATTATTTGTCTCATTATGTATCGCAAATGTTTTACCTCTTCTATACACAAACGAGTTCCGCTCAGCAGATTTTCTAATTATTATCATCACTGGGTGTCTCTCGTGTCTGGATCGGAGACTTAGTCATCTATAGTTAGCATAATAAAAATTTTATTCTTCATGGTATTTATTGTGAATATTTTTTTCCTCTGACAAAAAAATGAGTTTCGCTAAGTAGATGTCCTAATTAATATCATCACTGGGTGTTTCTCGTGTCTGGGTCGGGGACTGTGTCAGCGATATTTATCATAAAATATTACTTGTCTTATTATGTATTGCAAATGTTTTACCTCTTCGATACACAAACGAGTTCCGCTCAGCAGATGTCCTAATTAATATCATCACTGGGTGTTTCTCGTGTCTGAGTCGGGGACTTTGTCATCGATAATTATCATAAAATATTATTTGTCTTAATATGTATTGCAAATGTTTTACCTCTTCGATACACAAACGAGTTCCGCTCAGCAGATGTTCTAATTATGTTCATCACTGGGTGTCTCTAGTGTCCAGATTGGCGAATTAGTCTTTGATAGTTATCTTAAATAAAATATTATTTTTCATGATATGTGTTGTAAATATTTTTCTCCTCCGATACAAAAATGACTCGCTCAGTAGATGTCCTAATTAATATCATCACTGGGTGTTTCTCGTGTCTGAGTCGGAGACTTTGTCATCGATAATTATTATAAAATATTATTTGGCTTATTATGTTGTGCAAAGGTTTCATCTCTTCGATACACAAACGAGTTCCGCTCAGCAGATGTTCTAATTATTATCATCACTGGGTGTCTCTCGTGTCTGGATCGGAGACTTGGTCATCGATAGATAGCATAATAAAAATTTTATTTTTCATGATTTTTCTTGTGAAAATTTTTTTTCCTCTGACAAAAATGAGTTTCGCTAAGTAGATGTCCTAATTAATATCATCACTGGGTGTTTCTCGTGTTTTGGTCGGGGACTGTGTCAGCGATATTTATGATAAAATATTATTTGTCTCATTATGTTTCGCAAATGTTTTACCTCTTCGATACACAAACGAGTTCCGCTCAGCAGATGTTCCAATTATTATCATCACTGGGTGTCTCTCGTGTCCAGATTGGGGATTTGGTCATCGATAGTTATCTTAAATAAAATATTATTTTTCATGATATGTATTGTAAATATTTTTCTCCTCCGTTACAAAAAGAACTCGCTCAGTAGATGTCCTAATTAATATCATCACTGGGTGTTTCTCGTGTTTGACTCGGAGACTTTGTCATCGATAATTATTATAAAATATTATTTGGCTTATTATGTTGTGCAAAGGTTTCATCTCTTCGATACACAAACGAGTTCCGCTCAGCAGATGTTCTAATTATTATCATCACTGGGTGTCTCTCGTGTCTGGATCGGAGACTTGGTCATCGATAGTTAGCATAATAAAAATTTTATTCTTTATGGTATTTATTGTGAATATTTTTTTCCTCTCACACAAAAATGAGTTTCGCTAAGTAGATGTCCTAATTAATATCATCACTGGGTGTTTCTCGTGTTTGGGTCGGGGACTGTGTCAGCGATATTTATGATAAAATATTATTTGTCTCATTATGTATCGCAAATGTTTTACCTCTTCGATACAAAAACGAGTTCCGCTCAGCAGATGTCCTAATTAATATCATCACTGGGTGTTTCTCGTGTCTGAGTCGGGGACTTTGTCATCGTAAATTATTAAAAAATAGTATTTGTCTTATTATGTATTGCAAAGGTTTCATCTCTTCGATACACAAACGAGTTCCGCTCAGCAGATGTTCTAATTATTATCTTCACTGGGTGTTTCTCGTGTCTGGGTCGGGGACTGTGTCAGCAATAATTATCATAAAATATTATTTGTCTTAATATGTATTGCAAATATTTTACCTCTTCGATACTCAAACGAGTTCCGCTCAGCAGATGTTCTAATTATTATCATCACTGGGTGTCTCTCGTGTCTGGATCGGAGACTTGGTCATCGATAGATAGCATAATAAAAATGTTTTTTTCATGATTTTTCTTGTGAATATTTTTTTCCTCTGACAAAATTAAGTTTCGCTAAGTAGATGTCCTAATTAATATCATCACTGGGTGTTTCTCGAGTTTGGGTCGGGGACTGTGTCAGCGATATTTATGATAAAATATTTTGTATTAATATGTATTGCAAATGTTTTAAATCTTCGATACACAAACGAAATCCGCTCAGCAGATGTTCTAATTATGATCATCACTGGGTGTCTCTCGTGTCCAGATTGGGGATTTGGTCATCGATAGTTATCTTAAATAAAATATTATTTTTCATGATATGTATTGTAAATATTTTTCTCCTCCGATACAAAAATGACTCGCTCAGTAGATGTCCTAATTAATATCTTCACTGGGTGTTTCTCGTGTCTGAGTCGGAGACTTTGTCATCGATAATTATTATAAAATATTATTTGGCTTATTATGTTGTGCAAAGGTTTCATCTCTTCGATACACAAACGAGTTCCGCTCAGCAGATGTTCTAATTATTATCATCACTGGGTGTCTCTCGTGTCTGGATCGGAGACTTGGTCATCGATAGTTAGCATAATAAAAATTTTATTTTTCATGGTTTTTCTTGTGAATATTTTTTTCCCCTGACAAAAATGAGTTTCGCTAAGTAGATGTCCTAATTAATATCATCACTGGGTGTTTCTCGTGTTTGGGTCGGGGACTGTGTCAGCGATATTTATGATAAAATATTATTTGTCTCATTATGAATCCCAAATGTTTTACCTCTTCGATACACAAACGAGTTCCGCTCAGCAGATGTCCTAATTATTATCATCACTGTGTGTCTCTTGTGTCTGGATCTGAGACTTGGTCATCGATAGTTAGCATAATAAAAATTTTATTCTTCATGGTATTAATTGTGAATATTTTTTTCCTCTGACAAAAAAATGAGTTTCGCTAAGTAGATGTCCCAATTAATATCATCACTGGGTGTTTCTCGTGTCTGGGTCGGGGACTGTGTCAGCAATAAATATCATAAAATATTATTTGTCTTAATATGTATTGCAAATGTTTTACCTCTTCGATACACAAACGAGTTCCGCTCAGCAGATGTCCTAATTAATATCGTCACTGGGTGTTTCTCGTGTCTGAGTCGGGGACTTTGTCATCGATAATTATTAAAATATATTATTTGTCTTATTATGTATTGCAAAGGTTTCATCTATTCGATACACAAATGAGTTCCGCTCAGCAGATGTCCTAATTAATATCATCACTGGGTGTTTCTCTTGTCTGAGTCGGGGACTTTGTCATCGATAATTATTAAAAAATATTATTTGTCTTATTATGTATTGCAAATGTTTTACCTCTTCGATACACAAACGAGTTCCGCTCAGCAGATGTCCTAATTAATATCATCACTGGGTGTTTCTCGTGTCTGAGTCGGGGACTTTGTCATCGATAATTATTAAAAAATATTATTTGTCTTATTATGTATTGCAAAGGTTTCATCTCTTCGATACACAAACGAGTTCCGCTCAGCAGATGTTCTAATTATTACCATCACTGGGTGTCTCTCGTGTCTGGATCGGAGACTTGGTCATCGATAGTTACCATAATAAAAATGTTATTTTTCATGATTTTTATTGTGAATGTTTTTTTCCTCTGATACAAAAATGAGTTTCACTAAGTAGATGTCCTAATTATTATCATCACTGGGTGTTTCTCGTGTCTGGGTCGGGGACTGTGTCAGAGATAATTATCATAAAATATTATTTGTCTTATTATGTATTGAAAATGATTTACCTCTTCGATACACAAACGAGTTCCGCTCAGCAGATGTTCTAATTATTTTCATCACTAAGTGTCTCTCGTGTCTGGATCGGAGACTTGGTCATCGAAAGTTAGCATAATAAAAATTTTATTTTTCATGGTTTTTTTTGTGAATATTTTTTCCTCTGATACAACAATGAGTTTCACTAAGTAGATGGCCTAATTAATATCATCACAGGGTGCTTCTCGTGTCTGGGTAGGGGACTTTGTCATCGATAATTATTATAAAATATTATTTGGCTTATTATGTTGTGCAAAGGTTTCATCTCTTCGATACACAAACGAGTTCCGCTCAGCAGATGTTCTAATTATTATCATCACTGGGTGTCTCTCGTGTCTGGATCGGAGACTTAGTCATTGATAGTTAGCATAATACAAATTTTATTCTTCATTGTATTTATTGTGAATATTTTTGTCCTCTGACAAAAAAATGAGTTTCGCTAAGTAGATGTCATAATTAATATCATCACTAGGTGTTTCTCGTGTCTGGGTCGGGGACTGTGTCAGCAATAATTATCATAAAATATTATTTGTCTTAATATGTATTGCAAAGGTTTCATCTCTTCGATACACAAACGAGTTCCGCTCAGCAGATGTTCTAATTATTATCATCACTGGGTGTCTCTCGTGTCTGGATCGGAGACTTGGTCATCTATAGATAGCATAATAAAAATTTTATTTTTCATGATTTTTCTTGTGAATATTTTTTTCCTCTGACAAAAATGAGTTTCGCTAAGTAGATGTCCTAATTAATATCATCACTGGGTGTTTCTCGTGTTTGGGTCGGGGACTGTGTCAGCGATATTTATGATAAAATATTATTTGTCTCATTATGTATCGCAAATGTTTTACCTCTTCGATACACAAACGAGTTCCGCTCAGCAGATGTTCTAATTATTATCATCACTGGGTGTCTCTCGTGTCTGGATCGGAGACTTAGTCATCTATAGTTAGCATAATAAAAATTTTATTCTTCATGGTATTTATTGTGAATATTTTTTTCCTCTGACAAAAAAATGAGTTTCGCTAAGTAGATGTCCTAATTAATATCATCACTGGGTGTTTCTCGTGTTTGGGTCGGGGACTGTGTCAGCGAAATTTATGATAAAATATTATTTGTCTCATTATGTATCGCAAATGTTTTACCTCTTTGATACACAAACGAGTTCCGCTCAGTAGATGTCCTAATTAATATCATCACTGGGTGTTTCTCGTGTTTGGGTCGGGGACTGTGTCAGCGATATTTATCATAAAATATTACTTGTCTTATTATGTATTGCAAATGTTTTACCTCTTCGATACACAAACGAGTTCCGCTCAGCAGATGTCCTAATTAATATCATCACTGGGTGTTTCTCGTGTCTGAGTCAGGGACTTTGTCATCGATAATTATCATAAAATATTATTTGTCTTAATATGTATTGCAAATGTTTTACCTCTTCGATACACAAACGAGTTCCGCTCAGCAGATGTTCTAATTATGATCATCACTGGGTGTCTCTAGTGTCCAGATTGGGGAATTAGTCATCGATAGTTATCTTAAATAAAATATTATTTTTCATGATATGTGTTGTAAATATTTTTCTCCTCCGATACAAAAATGACTCGCTCAGTAGATGTCCTAATTAATATCATCACTGGGTGTTTCTCGTGTCTGAGTCGGAGACTTTGTCATCGATAATTATTATAAAATATTATTTGGCTTATTATGTTGTGCAAAGGTTTCATCTCTTCGATACACAAACGAGTTCCGCTCAGCAGATGTTCTAATTAATATCATCACTGGGTGTTTCTCGTGTTTGGGTCGGGGACTGTGTCAGCGATATTTATCATAAAATATTACTTGTCTTATTATGTATTGCAAATGTTTTACCTCTTCGATACACAAACGAGTTCCGCTCAGCAGATGTCCTAATTAATATCATCACTGGGTGTTTCTCGTGTCTGAGTCGGGGACTTTGTCATCGATAATTATCATAAAATATTATTTGTCTTAATATGTATTGCAAATGTTTTACCTCTTCGATACACAAACGAGTTCCGCTCAGCAGATGTTCTAATTATGATCATCACTGGGTGTCTCTAGTGTCCAGATTGGGGAATTAGTCATCGATAGTTATCTTAAATAAAATATTATTTTTCATGATATGTGTTGTAAATATTTTTCTCCTTCGATACAAAAATGACTCGCTCAGTAGATGTCCTAATTAATATCATCACTGGGTGTTTCTCGTGTCTGAGTCGGAGACTTTGTCATCGATAATTATTATAAAATATTATTTGGCTTATTATGTTGTGCAAAGGTTTCATCTCTTCGATACACAAACGAGTTCCGCTCAGCAGATGTTCTAATTATTATCATCACTGGGTGTCTCTCGTGTCTGGATCTGAGACTTGGTCATCGATAGTTAGGATAATAAAAATTTTATTCTTCATGGTATTTATTGTGAATATTTTTTTCCTCTGACACAAAAATGAGTTTCGCTAAGTAGATGTCCTAATTAATATCATCACTGGGTGTTTCTCGTGTCTGGGTCGGGGACTGTGTCAGCAATAATTATCATAAAATATTATTTGTCTTAATATGTATTGCAAATGTTTTACCTCTTCGATACACAAACGAGTTCCGCTCAGCAGATGTTCTAATTATTATCATCACTGGGTGTCTCTCGTGTCCAGATTGGGGATTTGGTCATCGATAGTTACCATAAAAAAAATTTTATTTTTCATTGTATTTGTTGTGAATATTTTTTTCCTCTGATACAAAAATGAGTTTCACTAAGTAGATGTCCTAATTAATATCATCACTGGGTGTTTCTCGTGTCTGAGTCGGAGACTTTGTCATCGATAATTATTATAAAATATTATTTGGCTTATTATGTTGTGCAAAGGTTTCATCTCTTCGATACACAAACGAGTTCCGCTCAGCAGATGTTCTAATTATTAACATCACTGGGTGTCTCTCGTGTCTGGATCGGAGACTTAGTCATCGATAGTTAGCATAATAAAAATTTTATTCTTCATGGTATTTATTATGAATATTTTTTTCCTCTGACAAAAAAATGAGTTTCGCTAAGTAGATGTCCCAATTAATATCATCACTGGGTGTTTCTCGTGTCTGGGTCGGGGACTGTGTCAGCAATAAATATCATAAAATATTATTTGTCTTAATATGTATTGCAAATGTTTTAACTCTTCGATACACAAACGAGTTCCGCTCAGCAGATGTCCTAATTAATATCATCACTGGGTGTTTCTCGTGTCTGAGTCGGGGACTTTGTCATCGATAATTATTAAAAAATATTATTTGTCTTATTATGTATTGCAAAGGTTTCATCTCTTCGATACACAAACGAGTTCCGCTCAGCAGATGTTCTAATTATTATCATCACTGGGTGTCTCTCGTGTCTGGATCGGAGACTTAGTCATTGATAGTTAGCATAATAAAAATTTTATTCTTCATGGTATTTATTGTGAATATTTTTGTCCTCTGACAAAAAAATGAGTTTCGCTAAGTAGATGTCATAATTAATATCATCACTGGGTGTTTCTCGTGTCTGGGTCGGGGACTGTGTCAGCAATAATTATCATAAAATATTATTTGTCTTAATATGTATTGCAAATGTTTTACCTCTTCGATACACAAACGAGTTCCGCTCAGCAGATGTTCTAATTATTATCATCACTGGGTGTCTCTCGTGTCCAGATTGGGGATTTGGTCATCGATAGTTACCATAAAAAAAATTTTATTTTTCATTGTATTTGTTGTGAATATTTTTTTCCTCTGATACAAAAATGAGTTTCACTAAGTAGATGTCCTAATTAATATCATCACTGGGTGTTTCTCGTGTCTGAGTCGGAGACTTTGTCATCGATAATTATTATAAAATATTATTTGGCTTATTATGTTGTGCAAAGGTTTCATCTCATCGATACACAAACGAGTTCCGCTCAGCAGATGTCCTAATTAATATCATCACTGGGTGTTTCTCGTGTCTGAGTCGGGGACTTTGTCATCGTAAATTATTAAAAAATAGTATTTGTCTTATTATGTATTGCAAAGATTTCATCTCTTCGATACACAAACGAGTTCCGCTCAGCAGATGTTCTAATTATTATCTTCACTGGGTGTTTCTCGTGTCTGGGTCGGGGATTGTGTCAGCAATAATTATCATAAAATATTATTTGTCTTAATATGTATTGCAAATGTTTTACCTCTTCGATACTCAAACGAGTTCCGCTCAGCAGATGTTCTAATTATTATCATCACTGGGTGTCTCTCGTGTCCAGATTGGGGATTTGGTCATCGATAGTTATCTTAAATAAAATATTATTTTTCATGATATGTATTGTAAATATTTTTCTCCTCCGATACAAAAATGACTCGCTCAGTAGACGTCCTAATTAATATCATCACTGGGTGTTTCTCGTGTCTGAGTCGGAGATTTTGTCATCGATAATTATTATAAAATATTATTTGGCTTATTATGTTGTGCAAAGGTTTCATCTCTTCGAAACACAAACGAGTTCCGCTCAGCAGATGTTCTAATTATTATCATCACTGGGTGTCTCTCGTGTCTGGATCGGAGACTTGGTCATCGATAGATAGCATAATAAAAATTTTTTTTTCATGATTTTTCTTGTGAATATTTTTTTCCTCTGACAAAATTGAGTTTCGCTAAGTAGATGTCCTAATTAATATCATCACTGGGTGTTTCTCGTGTTTGGGTCGGGGACTGTGTCAGCGATATTTATGATAAAATATTATTTGTCTCATTATGTATCGCAAATGTTTTACCTCTTCGATACACAAACGAGTTCCGCTCAGCAGATGTCCTAATTAATATCATCACTGGGTGTTTCTCGTGTCTGAGTCGGGGACTGTGTCAGCGATATTTATGATAAAATATTATTTGTCTCATTATGTATCGCAAATGTTTTACTTCTTCGAAACACAAACGAGTTCCGCTCAGTAGACGTCCTAATTAATATCATCACTGGGTGTTTCTCGTGTCTGAGTCGGAGATTTTGTCATCGATAATTATTATAAAATATTATTTGGCTTATTATGTTGTGCAAAGGTTTCATCTCTTCGAAACACAAACGAGTTCCGCTCAGCAGATGTTCTAATTATTATCATCACTGGGTGTCTCTCGTGTCTGGATCGGAGACTTGGTCATCGATAGATAGCATAATAAAAATTTTTTTTTCATGATTTTTCTTGTGAATATTTTTTTCCTCTGACAAAATTGAGTTTCGCTAAGTAGATGTCCTAATTAATATCATCACTGGGTGTTTCTCGTGTTTGGGTCGGGGACTGTGTCAGCGATATTTATGATAAAATATTATTTGTCTCATTATGTATCGCAAATGTTTTACCTCTTCGATACACAAACGAGTTCCGCTCAGCAGATGTCCTAATTAATATCATCACTGGGTGTTTCTCGTGTCTGAGTCGGGGACTGTGTCAGCGATATTTATGATAAAATATTATTTGTCTCATTATGTATCGCAAATGTTTTACTTCTTCGAAACACAAACGAGTTCCGCTCAGCAGATGTTCTAATTATTATCATCACTGGGTGTCTCTCGTGTCCAGATTGGGGATTTGGTCATCGATAGTTATCTTAAATAAAATATTATTTTTCATGATATGTACTGTAAATATTTTTCTCCTCCGTTACAAAAAGAACTCGCTCAGTAGATGTCCTAATTATTATCATCACTAGGTGTTTCTCGTGTCTGAGTCGGAGACTTTGTCATCGATAATTATTATAAAATATTATTTGGCTTATTATGTTGTGCAAAGGTTTCATCTCTTCGATACACAAACGAGTTCCGCTCAGCAAATGTTCTAATTATTATCATCACTGGGTGTCTCTCGTGTCTGGATCGGAGACTTGGTCATCGATAGTTAGCATAATAACAATTTTATTCTTCATGGTATTTATTGTGAATATTTTTTTCCTCTCACACAAAAATGAGTTTCGCTCAGTAGATGTCCTAATTAATATCATCACTGGGTGTTTCTCGTGTTTGGGTCGGGGACTGTGTCAGCGATATTTATGATAAAATATTATTTGTCTCATTATGTATCGCAAATGTTTTACCTCTTCGATACAAAAACGAGTTCCGCTCAGCAGATGTTCTAAATAATATCATCACTGGGTGTTTCTCGTGTCTGAGTCGGGGACTTTGTCATCGTAAATTATTAAAAAATAGTATTTGTCTTATTATGTATTGCAAAGGTTTCATCTCTTCGATATACAAACGAGTTCCGCTCAGCAGATGTTCTAATTATTAACTTCACTGGGTGTTTCTCGTGTCTGGATCTGAGACTTGGTCTTCGATAGTTACCATAATAAAAATTTTATTTTTCTTATTGTGAATATTTTTTTCCTCTCACACAAAAATAAGTTTCGTCTAGTAGATGTCCTAATTAATATCATCACTGGGTGCTTCTCGTGTCTGGATCGGGGACTAGGTCAGCGATATTTATCATGAAATATTACTTGTCTTATTATGTATTGCAAATGATTTACCTCTTCGATACACAAACGAGTTCCGCTCAGCAGAAGTCCTAATTAATATCGTCACTGGGTGTTTCTCGTGTCTGAGTCGGAGACTTTGTCATCGATAATTATTAAAAAATAATATTTGTCTTATTATGTGTTGCAAAGGTTTCATCTCTTCGATACACAAACAAGTTCCGCTCAGCAGATGTTCTAATTATTATCATCACTGGGTGTCTCTCGTGTCTGGATCGGAGACTTGGTCTTCGATAGTTAGCATAATAAAAATTTTATTCTTCATGGTATTTATTGTGAATATTTTTTTCCTCTGACACAAAAATGTGTTTCGCTAAGTAGATGTCCTAATTAATATCATCACTGGGTGCTTCTCGTGTCTGAGTCGGGGACTGTGTCAGCGATATTTATCATAAAATATTACTTGTCTTATTATGTATTGCAAATGTTTTACCTCTTCGATACACAAACGAGTTCCGCTCAGCAGATGTCCTAATTAATATCATCACTGGGTGTTTCTCGTGTCTGAGTCGGGGATTTTGTCTTCGATAATTATTAAGAAATAATATTTGTCTTATTATGTATTGCAAAGGTTTCATCTCTTCGATACACAAACGAGTTCCGCTCAGCAGATGTTCTAATTATTATCATCACTGGGTGTCTTTCGTGTCTGGATCTGAGACTTGGTCATCGATAGTTAGCATAATAAAAATTTTATTCTTCATGATATTTATTGTGAATATTTTTTTCCTCTGACACAAAAATGAGTTTCGCTAAGTTGATGTCCTAATTAATATCATCACTGGGTGTTTCTCGTGTCTGGGTTGGGGACTGTGTCAGCAATAATTATCATAAAATATTATTTGTCTTAATATGTATTGCAAATGTTTTACCTATTCGATACACAAACGACTTCCGCTCAGCAGATGTTCCAATTATTATCGTCACTGGGTGTCTCTAGTGTCCAGATTGGGGAATTAGTCATCGATAGTTATCTTAAATAAAATATTATTTTTTATTATATGTATTGTAAATATTTTTCTCCTCCGATACAAAAATGAGTTTCGCTCAGTGAATGTTCTAATTATTATCATCACTGGGTATTTCTCGTGTCTGGGTCGGGGACTTTGTCATATATAATTATCATGAAATATTATTTGTCATATTATGTATTGCAAATGTTTTATCTCTTCGATACACAAACGAGTTCTGCTCAGCAGATGTTCTAATTATTATCATCACTTGGTGTTTTTTATGTCTGGATCGGTGACTTGGTTTTTGATAGTTACCATAATTAATTATGTATTGTAAATATTTTTTTCCTCCCATGGAAAAATGGGTTTCACTCAGGAGATGCCGTAATTAATATCATCACTGGGTGTTTCTCGTGTCTGAATTGGGGATTTCTTCTTCGATAGTTATCATAATAAAACGATTATATAGCATGTTATGTGTTGTAAGTATTTTATCTTTCCGAAACGAATTCGAGTTTCAATCAGCAGATGTCCTGACTAATATTATTACTGGGTGTCTCTGGTGTCTGAGTCGGGGACTTGGTTACAATATAATTTTTAGGTTTTTGTAGCAAATAATTTATTCCTCCGATACAAAAACGAGTTTTACTCAGCAAAATATCACTGGGTTTATATTTGAGAGTTTCGTTCAGCAGATGTTCAAATTAACATCATCTCTGGGTGTCACTTTTGTGTTAGTCAGGAATTTAGTCATCTTCACTCATCGTAATTAAAGGATATTTTTTCTTAATATATGTTGCAAATATTGTGTTTCTCAAATAAAAAAACGAGTTTCGCTCAGCAGGTATTCTTATTTATATACGCACTTCTCACACTAGAACTTTGTCATCGTTAGCTATTACAGTTTAACCCTAAATTACTGGCTTGGAGTTTATTTAGCGCCACCACGGTTTTGAAGCTTTGTAACTCACCATTTTTAAGTTTATGGTGACGGCATTCCCAGTGGCTCCCTAAATAGCTTTCAGTCGCAGTCGGTTCAATCGCGAGTGTCGCTTCACACCGTATTTTTGTGACAGGAGATCGCGTCTGGCGTATGTATTGCCAGCGAGTTTGAGTGCGCACGCGACGCGAGTTTTAGTGTTTTTTTTAGGTTCGAAACGTTGCATTTTTTGCTTAAGTTTAATTATATGTTTTTTTGGTTAGAAAGATGTTAATGGAACGACAAATTGCTTCAAATTTGTTAAAGAAGAAGTAAGAAATCATCGTAGGCATTTCGGAAGAAGACGAAGTTGAGGCTGAAATTATTCAAATTGACCATGACCTATAATCTCAAAAAAGTGCCAATGAAACTGGTTCGGAATGGAATAGTAATCATATTGAGGTGTTGTTAGGTAATGTAAGAGAAAGTAAGCAATATCCAACAATAAAAGTATCAAGTGGGCGAAAGAGCTGTCGCGTACCAGCTTCTGGTTTTGTTGTCACAATATTATGAGGGAAACATCCGGGCTTAAGAGAATAGCCAGAGCAATTAGTGCAAAATCAGGTGTATTCTTTCGCATGTTTACAAAGGATTATATAAATGTAATATTACACCACACCAACAATTACATAAAATTACAAATACAATTTAAGGAGAGTTTCAACGCAAGCGTGATTATAAAATTCTAGAATATTAAGGACTTCTGGCCTAATTAGATTTGGATTTCCTGTCTCTTTACTTGAATTTCCAAGATACATGGCCTGTCGACGGAACAGGCATCGACTTTTTGAAAATACAATATCATTCAACAGATTTCTTTTAATAATAATATATATTCGTTTTGACGATGAAAATACTAGTACAGAAAGGCAATTTATAGGTAAATTGGCAGCAGTAACGAAGTTTTCTCATATGATAAATAATAATATCGACTCAAATTATTCCGCGTCTGAAAATGCCACCCTGGATTAACAATTACCAGCATTTTTAGGTAGATTTTCTGGTGCTGTTTATATTCCTGATAAGCTCATCAAGTATGGTATAAAGCATTGCGCACTCGTTGATTCGGAAACATTTTTTCTATTGAAATTCAAAATTTATAGTGGAGTATAATCCAAAGGTCCATATTGAATGGCTAATGATGCAGTCAATCTGAAGAAGCGGATGACAAACTCATCTCGAGTACTGGGCAAAACATCACGACGTGCAATTGGTTTACTAGCATTCCTCCTGAAAATACACTTTTGAAGGATTATCGGGTCATTTTGTTTGAAATTATTGGTAAGAAAAAGCCAGGAATTATCTTTTGCTTCCTACTCAAACAAACCCTAATTGATTAAACTGGATTGTTCAATTTGGATTTCAAGAAGACATAACTCTTTTCTCTCATATCCAAAAAAATTAAAACCTGTACTGCTAGTTTCGTCTATGCATCGGGACAATTCTGTGGTCGAAAGTAAAAAAAATTAACTGGCTGTTATTTTGTATTATAATCGCAAAAAAGATGGGGTCCAAACTAACGACTAAATGTCCGCTAAGTGTAACGTTGGAAGGCGCACAGAAAAATGTCCAAAAGTTTAATATATCATCATTTAAACTTTGCTGGTATCAATGCTTGTGTCATTAATAAAAACAGAATTGACCACAAAATATAGAGTTTTTCAAACACCTTTCTGCTGATTTGACAAAAGCACACCAACAAACTCAATCTACAATACCACAATTAACCCGGGACATACCCTTCAAGAGAAGTGCTGATATTCAAGATTCTGGTTTCACGCCCAGAAGCGGTCCATCTACTAAATATAAAAAATGTAATATTTACCCAAGGTCAAAAGACAAAAAAATAAAATGTATGTGCGCTAAATACCAGCAGCATATCTATCATGATCACTCCATTGTGCTATGTGATGAATGTATTTATCAAAAAGTTCCTAGAAATATCGATTGATCTCTTTACTGGTTTAACATAAACGTTGATTATGAAGGCTGTCACTCCTTAGTACAATGTTGATATGGACTATTTTTTATATTAAATATTGAATACATTTGGCGTTAATTTTGGTAGTATTGAAATGAAAATAAATGAAATAAACTATGACTCTGTCCTCTTGCGTAACAGTCGGGAGCATAACCAAACCCAATATCGAAGGTTTATCAAAGTAACTATTTTAAAAATATGTGTATGAATCAATAACAGTCTTCGTCGGAGTTGACGTGAATTACGTTCGACCATGACCATTATAAAATCTGATGGAAACAAATGAGGATAGTATACTTATATCTTTGATGCATCAATATGCTGTAGATTTTAAATTATTTTTCCGCCATTTGTATATAAGTTATTTCGTGTGAAAACCAGGTGATCGTGTTTGTTTCAATGATACTACGGATTAAAGGGGTAAACAAAGTCACAAAACATCCACTGTCATAAAAATCGCGGTAATGCCGCATGACAAATCCTAGGATCCTGTAGGCCTTCTGACAAGTTTCAGTGATATCATCGTGAAATGTTAGATGGCTTTCCACAATTACATCAAGGTCCCGCATAGATTAAGTCATAATTTTGCATCAAAGGTACATGTAGGTGGAAGTACGTCATCGTTGTACATTTGATCACCTTAAACTATAGCTTGTTGCTCAGACTCCAGTTATATACTGAGTTGACACCACTTTGAAGTAGCTCACAACCAGGTAGCGTTTTTATCCCCGAGAATAGTTGCAAATCATCGGCAAACAGGAGGCAAGGAGCAGTTCAGACAACTGAGGACAAATCATTAATCAAAATGAGAAACAAACGAGGACTTAAATTACTATCTTAGCTGTCTTCAGAACCACTAGGGCTAGATTATTGTGAGCTGCAAAATTAAGTTGATTAATTACTGCGGCACAAAAGTGTTTGTGTGTGAGTCCGATTCTCACTTGTAAGGTTTATGTTTCGTCTCTTCAGCCAACATAATACATGATACATGACATTATAATCAGTTTTCCTTTTTGAACTGTACGAGTTAACTGGTAATTATCACCTTGGCTGTTTATAAGTTTATTAAATTGACATCTATGAGTTTCCGAACCAAAATAAGGCGTTTATAATCAATACATTTGATTCATAATTTATTCCTTTCCTATGATACAGTATTGTAAAATTTCCAGAACGTTAAGGCTCTTGCGGTCTGCATATGTTGCGCGGTGCGTGGTATCATCAAAGTGATATATGATGCGACGCACCTAACACCTTAGACGGCCATGCATACGAGCCATGTATCAGCATTATTTCGCAGAGAAAGAAAAATCATTTTTATCGACAATTCGGTGTTTTCATTGAGTCTTTTTTCATACTGATCTTCTGTTTTTGATAATAAACCTTTAGAATGTAATAATTATCGAGAAAGTGTTGAAAATCTATATATATATATATATATATATATATATATATATATATATATATATATATATATATAATAAAACCATAACAAAATAAATGATTTACATTGAAAATATTTTAAAAGGTTTTAAAATTGACTAACATATAGAATGATAATAGAAACCAGAGGTGTTTTAGAATTTTTGTCTGTTTGTCCGTCTATTAATATGTTCTTCATTCACACAAAATCTGTTGGACGGATTGTGATAAGTTTTGTGTGGTAATATTTTATGCTCTCGAGTAAGTTATAAAACATTTATCTGGATATTACATATTAAAAAGAAACCCTGACTGGGTGAATATCACGATATTGAGATTGCTAATGTCATTTATTAGCGTTTTTAGTCAATTTTATGCTAATAGATATTGTTTATATGGACCAATCTAAATAGATTGAAGTAAACTAAATTAAGGTATGAAATTGGATGACGTAAACAAACATCGAAAGAATCGAAATCCTTTGAAAAATCCTGCCAAGTACGTATTGAAACACAACATAAAGTTGTATATTTGAATTGCCATTTAGTATTGCTTCGTTTCTTCATTTCCTGCCGATTTTCTTTTGAAAATGTCGATTTTCATTGCTTGCTGCTCAGAAAAGTAGAAGTCATTCCTTATTCAAAAGATAAACAAGTATTGCGCGGTTTATGTCGTTCAGGGGATTTTTGCGTTTTTGTGCCGTAAAATATCTAATGTTCGCACAGTCAACATGCTTTTTGAAAACTGGCATTTAGGAAAGAATTACATTAGGATTCTCTCAATATTCAATATTCAGTATTCCTTTTCACAATATTTAAATACTCCATCACGACGGTAGAAAGGAAGACTACTTCGCGGTTCATACATTTAGAAATGACATTTACATATAAAAAACCAGTAAAGCTCGGTGTTTGTACACCATTTTGTTTATGGTGTTGTTTGTTAAGCAAAAAGTTATTTAAGACCGTTATTAGTATTAATTGTTTGCAATTAAAATTGATACTATTTAAAAACAATGTAAATAAAAATAAAAATTTGCGATAATATCTATTAAAATTGTGCGATTTCATCAGCGTATGTCCAGATTTAATTTTATATTCAGACTATACTTAAAAAAAAACAATTTTTGGTATTGAAGTTCCTTAGAAGTTTCAAAATTAAAATACTGTTTTAAATTAACAAAATCCATCTCTATACTCAATTTTAGGGTACCGTACTTTAAAATGAATAATTTTACCCTTACAAATCACTTCATTGTCTGTCTGTATGTTAACATACCTTTTCTCAGGAACCGTTAGAGGTATCAAGTTAGTATTAAATGCTAAAAATATAATAAAAAATATAATAATAAAATATTTTATATAAATAAAAAATATAATTATATAATATTAATACTAAAAATAGACTGATATTAACTTGAAAACTTTGGCAGTTTGAGAGAAAACTGCATTTAAAATATTACCTACTTTAATACTGACTCATTTAATGAAAGTACCAAGGGTATTTCATGTTGATATGGAATATTGAAATATTATTCGATTTTAGATAGAATAACTACAAACTAATTTGTTCTATTTTCGTTTTTTTATATTTGTTCAATACCTATTTACTAAGCTTTACGATATTACGATTTAATGGAACAGAATAATCAGGGCACAAGTTTCAATGGTACTTGATCGTATTATCTAATTTACGCAAAATTCTTAACAAATTAGAATACAGTTGCAGACAAATCTGTCCTATAATTACAGTTACGGAAGTTCAAAAATAAATAAAAGTAATAACAACTAACAAAAGAAATGAAAACCGGCGGGAGTGGGTCGAAACCGCTATCCCAAATTTTTAAAGCCTGGAATATGTTATGTATTTTGTAGGGTTGCTAATATGAAAGACAATGAATTTTCTTTATATACCAAAATATAAATTTCACACAACGAACGAGACGAACCCCGTCCGCTTTGTTTTTTCCGGGCGTTGTTCTTAAGCTTTCTAGGGCTCGGTGTAAGACTTTGCTTTGGGGCTTTTTGGATTTGTCATGGTATTTTTCACTCTTGTTATGCGTTTCTCATGCTATTATACAAGGTTGGCACTCATATACCGCAATATTTTGCCCAAATACATAATTTTCATTAATTCAGTTCCGACAATTCAATTTTTAGCAATATCACCGCTCTTATTGTGCACTATATAACAGTACTCAATAATATGACATAAATGCTATCTAATATAATATTTTATTATATCGGAATATACAAACATACTAACTAAAGTGTGCGTCGAGTGATACAAAAGACTTCTGTTTCTCTCCTGATCAGTTGCACCAATTTATGCAAAAGCACGCTTATATTATAATATTTTTAATTTCATTTCTTCGCCTGTAGAATTGTACATTATATAAACGTGCATATTTAGTCAATTATAAGATATTGCAATTTTAACATTATATGAAAACGTAACGCTTGCTTGTCTGGTTCTGAAAGGAATGCATTGTTGTCTCGAAGGATAAAATTTATATTCCATGCAAAAATAGATGGGAAAGATTTAGAATTGCTAGTCCAAAAAAAACGGATTTTTTATAATTGTTTTTGCAATATATTTATACTTTTTGAAAGTGTTGTTTTTTTGCGTAACTTGACACATTAAAGCGGATGCCAGAAAGAGAAAGCGAATCTAGGATTGTTAATTACAAATGCGAAATTTCTCTTGGTTTTACTAATTAGTTTAATGTTATATGTGTATAAAACGACGGAGTTGTTAACAAAATGCATAAAATTTCGTGATAAACTCACAGGTTATATACAAAATGGCTATCATGTTATTTCGTGAAAAATAAAGAAAGTTCCACATTAACAGAAAAACAGTCCGCGTAGCGATGTAATAAACACACGTATTTATCCTAGTGCCCGTCGTAGCGCGACTTTGTTTGCGAAACTTTGTGGTTTTATTATTTTAGTGCAAGTGAAATTGAGTTTTTGCTTCGTTTTATGTATGGAATTCTTTCTCGTTACGTTTTATTTGATTAACAACCGAAGGTACCATTTGAAGTTATGTAACCAGCAAATGCCAAATCTTGAAAGGAGGCAATGTTATGATGATAAGATGCAATTTGCTATTTAAAATATATGTGTGATAGAGTCTATTTAAGTTGTAACATGTTGACTTATTTATTGAGGTGGTGAAATTATTGCTAATTAGCGGCTCCATAGAGGTCCATTAACACCAAGTGCAGGCATATAAACAAGTCCAAGATATTGATTTGTGTATTTGAATCTTCTTATTGTTTTGATTGTTTATTTATTTATAGTTCATTTTTTATTTCAGTACCTATGAAGATAATAATTCAGATGCACACCCCGTCTTTTATTAATTTTATTTCTGTGACATGTAACCTGTCACGGAAATAAAATTTAGGTTAAATTTTTTTTATATATTTTGCTTCTTACGAATAAAGCATATATCCATGATAAATCGGAATATTAAGCTATTGAATATTCTACAAAATTAGAAAACGCTGGTGTGATTCAATGTTACAAGATAAATAAAAAAAAATTGTATGAATTTGGAATAGTTTCAAAGGATGACAGCTTTCTTCAAACAATAACATTTATATTAAAAGTAAGAAAAGATGAAAATATTTTATGAGAATCGGGTATAATGAGCAAAATAGAATAAAATAAAGATACCTTTAAAATTACCTAAAAATAATGTGGCTTAGCTAGGTAATTCTAATTATAATCATTTAATGAACTAAAAGTTTTCAATACTTGTAATATGGACAAGTTTTGCTTTCAAATACAGAGATGTATGGGTTTACCTATTGCAAGCACTCGATGAGCTAACCGAAAACATAGACGCTGAATTGATTACCGGGATGAACTTGAAAACAAGCATCGTGGCCCTATCGCGCTCATCAAGTGCTGCAGAACTTTAGCGTATCGAATTTGGTGAGAAAGTTTTGATATTAATCTTCGATTGTCTGATATATTGATAGTAACCTTATTTTGCTGAATTTATTTTATTATTATATTTCTTTGTTTTCAATTACAGATTTCATCGATTCGTTTGATAAAAATATTTCACTTCTTATATAAATGTTTCTTCTTAGTGTGTGTTCTGTTTGTTCTTAGTGTGTATAAGTGTGTATTCCTATTATCCAGTGAAATAAAGTCTGAATTATGGATTGAAAACCCCAACGCTACTTGTTGTACGAAAATTATATATAACCCCAATACCTACCCCATTATACATCTGAAGAACCTCAAGCCTAAGATACATAGATCTAAACCGCTTCAGAGGATATAAATTAGGCTCATCTAAATATAATAAACAAGGGGTATAAAAAAATAAAAACCACCATGAGAACGGTTTTTTTTAAATATTTGCTAAAATTAAATCTTTCTTTTTCATCAAAAATAATTAACAATACAAATAACAAAATATTTTTGGGCATCCCCTTTTTATGCTGTAATAAGACATAGCATCTTCAATTGAAGCTTCTTTTAGGAAATTCTACTAAAACACGAATAACCGAGTAATATTAAACATCCTATAGTCTTGTTGTAGTCAGATACAGTAACATTAGTTTAAGCTTCTTAAATATAATTCGGATTACGAAGTGATGCCATGGTTACTTTTACCAATATTCATGGGAAAAACTGCCAATCATTCTGTCATGATTTTCTTAGAGAAATCCAAATATAAATTTTATCACAGAAAGATTTTGTATAATAGTGGGATCGCAAGTAATTTGGTTGGCTTAACCAATTTGGAAATTGGTGAAGTGAATATTGAGTTAACTGTTATCGTAGGTTTTTTTTGTAAAGTTGTGTAATCTTCACTGTGTTAGTCACAGTTGAATGTTTTCTTAAATAGTATTGCATTACTTCTTAATTTTTGGGAATTAAATTATTAATAATATTTAGCTTCATGTTTTCTTTACATTAACATTTCCAATTTTATTTTAATGTCTAAATCAGATTTAATTAGGTTTTTGTGCCGAGCGTAGTTAGATAGGGTAAAACGAATTTTCCGATAATTCGAGATTTAATTTTTTTTATCAGTAATTGATTAACCTTTAAGCGAGTTTTTCGAGAAAATAAACATTTGTTTGGTTTATTGATGGACTAAAACATTAAAAACTTGATTAAAATATTTCGACATATTTTCGACAAAAACTAGTATTCTCTTATTCATTCTTATCTGAAAACCAAATTAGACTAACTGATTTTTGACTGAATCTTTTTTGCAATACCCTTCAGTAGTGTAAAAATTGGTTAACTGCAAACTTTACTTGCACAGTTAGTATGTACATCTGCCGCGTTACTCTGTCCACTGTCCAGATGCCGTATTACATTGCGTATGCGCGGAATTGAGTTAAATTAATTATTTCAAAAAAAGTCCGACGACAAAAGCTATTCCTTACATATTGAATATATTTGGCGTTAATTTTGTAGAAATTCATTATTCACAATTAAATGAAACTACGTGATGTAGTGTTATTTCTACTTTCTTTGAATCCTTTACCACGACCTAGGTTTCGTTGTATTACATCTTCATCATACTAGCCCACCTGAAGATGTTGTAATACAACGAAACCTAGGTCGTGGTAGAGAACTTAAAGAAAGTAGAAATAATACTACATCACCTAGTTTCATTTAATTGTTAATTGTAGGAATACTCCTCACATATTAAAAAATGTTTATCGGTGAAAATCTTTTCTTCAAAACTAATGGTTAAACAGTTGTAAGGTAATAAACAGTTACACTGATTGTAAAAATTAATCGCGCTGATTTTTTTCAATACTGATCATTTTTCTTCAATCTGTAATATTCATTTCATATTTATATATTTTTAATGTTAATGACATTTTTAGAATTTTTGGAGCAATATTTTAGTAAAAATGGCGGGTAACAGTAATTTTTAAACATTTTTCTCAAAAAACCATACGTAAAAAAAAACACATTCTCTATCTTAATGCTCATCATTGGCACCCAAACGTCCTAGGTTCATCTGCCAGTATGCTAATGTTTCTCCAACGCCTTCTATCGATATCGAATGATACCCTAATGCCAATCATCAGTATCCTGATAATACCTTATCTTCATCTGTCGGTATCTTAAAGCAATATTAACAGCATTTGTTTGTATATTAATACTATCCTAACACTATTTTTTTCTAACATGACGCCAATCGTGGTTATCCTTTATATAACACCACCCTAACAACATCCGTCAGTATATTAACATTGTTTCAACGTCAATCATATGTATTCTAATGTTATCCTAACTCCATTTATCCTTTTTGTAAATAAGCGTAAATAAGTTAAATTATTTCAATATGAATGGATACAAACTGACGCAAACTTACGTGAACTTTTAATTACTGATCTCAAACTTAACTGGGAGATTTTTCTTCTTTTAATTTTAAGTAACTGCTTTATTGTCATATACTGTTTGTACCGATAATTTACCGTTTTACCAGTTTTGTCTATTTATTCAGATTATATTAACAAAGCATTATGTTAATATAAATACAGTTTTCTAACTTTATTTTAAATTAACTAAATAGTTTTCAATGTATATAAGCCCCAAGGTGTCATATTTAATCATCGATACGTATTGTTCTGAATTAAATTGATGAAAACGAAATCTGATTTTTTAATTTGAGTATATATATATATATATATATATATATATATATATATATATATATATATATATATATATATATATTGTAATGTCATCTACCGGTCAATTTGTTGAATTGACAAAAGTTAAAATTACAAAACACGGACATTGTTGTTTTGTGTGTAAGTGTACCTTAAATATGTTAAAGATAAAATATACGTATAATTAAACAATAATAATAAAACTACTACAAATAAATGATTGAATTATAATGTATTATTATTATATTCTTTTAGTTAATAAATATGACGATATGTCTTTAAATATGTCACTGCAATAAGGGTTAAGAGAAAATCTTATCATTCATCATTAATGAAGCAAAATAAATATTATAATTAATTTATTTCGGTATTCTCGGTCACGCGACCTGCGTAGACCATTGTGGGAAGCGCCTTAATGAAATTAAATAACCATAATCAATACTTTTTAGGTCAGTTCGTGTTGGTTGTTGATACACTCCGATATACACTCAGCAACTGTTTTCAGTCAGTTCAAGGGAACTTCGATGTATATGCATACATACATACACACATATATATACATATATATATATATATATATATATATATATATATATAAATCTGTCAAGTTCGAGTAGAATTTATACTGCGCAGATTTACAGGACATCTCGAACGAAAAACTATCTAAAATTTTGGAAAAATGTTTTTGGGAAGCTTAGAAAAAAAAACTCAAATTAAATATAAAAAAAAATTTGAGTATTTCATTTTTCCCCTAAAATTTCCACATGAAATTTTTTTGGACTTAGCTACTGGCATGTATGTGGTTTAACATTCTTTATTACTATGTAAATTTTCAAGTTTCTACCTCAAACGGTTTGTTAAAAAAACGGCGTTGACAGACAGATAGACACGTGGGTGATTTTATAAGGCTTCGTTTTTCTTTTTACGATATGGAAACCGAAACAAGCTTATAAACAAGAATGCCCTTCGTGGTTCATTTTTGTATGATCAAAGCTGAGTCTGATAATTAGTACTTTATAAAAATATATACTTTTATATTACACGAATAACAGAAGACGTAACTAAATTAATTGAAAGAAGCAGAAAGAGATGGATGGAACATTTATACAAAGTAAATTGCGAGCAAAACGCCCTCTCAAAACGTTCATCACCACTGCTTTGTTTTGGAGTATATTAAAGAAGCAATATAAAAGTGGAAACATTGTTCAGAGAATAATTTGGAAGGTGTCAAAATCAAGAATAAGAAATACGGACATTAAATTTCGCAAATCTAACAAGAAATTCATACTCGTTCTCCTGCCTTACTTTATAAAACCTATCTTTCAAAAACTTCAGCGGTATGTTGATTAGGGGCTTGGTAATCTATATTCATTAATTAATTGTTGCGTAAACAATTTAAAATAAGAAAAAAGTAAAATAAGTGAAAAATATAATTACATAATATAGTTTTGGTTTATTTATTTACACATATTATTTAGATGCCCGCCTGCTGGTAAATGTTTAACGAGTGTTAGATTTTTATAGTGGCCCCACGTTTCGATGAGTTTTCTACGACACTATGTTGTAATACATTTTCAAGTTTTGTATAATTACGGGTTTTCCACAAATTTTTAAATTTAAGATTGTGTTTTGTTGGTGAATTAAAGTTTATGACGATCAGCTAGCCGTGGTCTCGTTCATTCATTGTTCCGTTTTTCTTATATATATATATATATATATATATATATATATACATATATATATATATATATATATATACGTGTGTGTGTGTGTGTATGTGTTCATTTTTGTTCAAACTCTTTTTCTTTATTGAAAACGGTTTTTTTGAATTCTAAAAATAAACTCCACCTCGGATAAAATACTAACATTATCTTCATGACACATTTTACATATATGAAAACTATCACAAGGACTAGATAATTAGTTAGACGTGAATGTGAAACAAACTAAACGCAATATTCAAATTCGATTTTTTAATATTAGAATATTTAGGTTCAAGATATTTTGCCTCTGAAAGATTACCATTCATCCTCTGTCTCTTCTTTCCCTTTTTAAACATATCTCGGCCTATCTGGTTGGATTTTTAAATCAAGTGGTTTATTGGAAATGTGTGGTACTGGATTATTTGGAGATAATTGAATTTTCATCACAAAGAAGTGAATAAGCGAAAAGTCACGTGTTTTCATGGCGTACAGAAGATAAAAGCAAATTATTATGGTTCCGTACATCAAAAAGAAAATGAGTGATCACATAAATTTTCCGTACACGTGAACGGCCAGTCACGTGTCCGTTTGACTGTATATTTAAAAGTTTTTCTATGAAGCCGCTTAAAATAGAGACTTGAAATTGTATGCATTAATAAAGCATATCAATTCACATATAGCTAACTTTCACAAAAAACAATGAAGGCATTTTAAGGAGATAAGTATACGAAAAAAAAATGTTAAATTTCATATGCGGTATGTGCATAGGGTTTGCAAGGACTAGTTGCAGGCGTCTCAAAACTTGTTTCATAACTTTAGAATATAACTAGATATATTCTGATAAAAAGGCAAAAAATGGCCGAAATACTGAAAATTTGTTGAAAATCTATGAAATATTGGAGACTTGTAACTGGTAGAATAAAGTTATCAGTAATTATATACTATAAGAACTGCAACATATAACATAACATTATTCGAAGTGAATTGTAATTGATGGAGTAACATTACTAACAGTAAAATTGTAATTAGTAACATTTGTAATGTAAAATTTTAAAAAGTAGGTAATATTTTTAACTTAAGGTAACTTAAAAGCATAACGTGACATTGGTATTAGTGAATTGCAATTAAAAACACAATACCATCTATATAGAATTATAATCGATAACATGACATTACAATAAGATAATTGCAATTAATAAGACTAGCATTAGACTATTGCAATTGAAAACAAATTAGCACAATAAGAGAATCGCAAATAAGTAAAAAAGTAGGGTTGTTTGTTTATTTGTTTGTCTCGCTTTTACGACTTAAACATCAAACAACACATTCGTTCACGCATGTTGTAAAATAGAAATGAACCGAGTATAAATAATGTTTAACCCTGAATAAAATACGTTTCTCATAATAATAAACTCACCTGTAATGATATAGATACTGGTGCAACAAGAGTAGGAACATATGTGAATATATATATATATATATATATATATATATATATATATGTGTGTGTGTGTGTGTGTGTTTGTGTGTGTGTGTGTGTGTGTGTGTTTGTGTGTGTGTGTGTGTGTGTGTGTGTGTGTGAGTGCGTGTGTGTGCCAATAACCACCCGCTTCGCTGGATTTTCTTTGGTACATATATTCATATCTTACACATTTTTTTTGTAAATAAATATGTTACAAACTAAGTATATATAAATATAATCTTATTGAAACACTTTCTTTAAATTGTAAGGTATTATTAATGTTAAAATACATGTTAAAGACCCCGGGTTGCGGGATAGGTAAATAATGAAGGATAAGGAAAATAATGAATATGTGTGAGAATTCGACAATATTCCACAACATTGTACAAATTTCGTCAAATTTCTAGAACTTTCTAGAAAAAACTTTAATTTTCGTATTGGAAGTTACACATTTTCTAGGTCAACTACTTTCAACCTCCATATCTTCCACACCCTTATAATTATCGACGCGCAACTACCATAGTGCACGATGGAAGGGTTGAGGTTACTACCATGCTATTCGTTTGTGATAGATAAATTTGGTTGCAAAGTCGAAAATAAACTTTCATGTTTTTCTTCAACCATAATAGAAACAATATTTTCTACTGGACTCAACAAACATTAATCAAAAATTTTAAAAATATAATTTTCTTGAAATCAATTTATTTTTGTTATACAATAGACTAAAGCACGAATTCAACAATATATATTATTTTATTAACAGCTTTGAACATTAAATATATATATATATATATATATATATATATATATATATATATATATAAAATATCGACGGCGCCTGAGTATATACGGTCAACTGAATTTTTCCAAAAAAAAATGTTTTTTAATAAATTGTGTCTGTAAAGCATATATTTTAACCCTAGCCGCTACCGCTCAGGCCTCTATTTGGCGCCAAGCGTGCCTCCAAAGCCATTACGTGAATATATTATTTACATATTTTTGCATTTAAAAAGAGATCGCGTTTATGAAGGTTCTAGAACTTAATTATTTTTCTGTGCATATAAACGATTGTACGTTTCAAATAGTTATTTTATTGTCTGAAGGACTTCCTTCATATCTATAGCTTTCGTATCTGGGCCGAACATCTAGCCCGAAAACAGCTTCTCGTCTCCATCCTGGTATTTACCCTATTTGATTTATTTTTTTGATATCGAGCTATGTGATCAAACTATGCAATTTTTTTACAGACAGACGGTAGGCTTGTCATTACTTTCAGCTCCTGAAATATATATATATTATCTCTAATATTTCGCGATAGCAACATGTTTCAGTTGCATCGATATTCTCTCTTTCAGCTTTTTTATAGATTTTGTCTCTGTCCCATAAAAAAATCGAAAATACCAGGGTCCTCATAAGTCTTTTCTTGGTTTTTCTACAGATGGTTGTATCACACCGTGTCTTTGTTAATTTAGTCATGCTTGCTTTTGGCCTTTATATTCTCCTAGATATTTCCTCGCACATAATTCCTGATCATTTAGCATGGATTTGAGTAACCCAAATTGGACGACTTTTTTGAAACTGGTAAAAAATGTTGGTATTTATGTGGTAATAAAATAAAAAAGAAATATGTTGAGCGACTGAAAAAAAAGTTTAATAATTCATATTCTTCTTCAGATTACGAATATGTACATCAAAGTTATTAACGTTAAAGCTCTGTGTAGTCATTAGTGTTGCTCGCTGGAAATAAAATTAACTGGAACAAATCACAGACCAGATTTGAAAATGTTTTCCTTCTTTAACTCATTTTTTCATTTTATGAATCTTAACAGTGTTACTTAAGTGCAAAAATTTATAATAGAAAGTAGTTCTTCTAAATCGTTTATTTGAAACACACGGTCAGCGGAATCTTATTGCATCGACTGGATGACGTCCTTATTTGGGAGTAAGATTTAATTCGTAATCGACGTTTCGTGGACATATGGCAGATGTAGCAAAAACTCTTTTCAAAATTGAATTCATACTGCATAATTTAAAGAATTTTCAATCAATGTCGTTGACTTTTTTTAATTTTAATTGTACACTTCATTAATGCAAAGACCATTAGCATCTGGCACCATTATTTGGAGCTCACAGGAAGCCAAGTGCAGCTTCATGATTTAATGTGTCAAAGATATTTCTCCGATATCTGTATTTGAGGCAATATGGCTACTACCCATTTCTATTTGCCATCGACTTCTTCTCGGATATATTATATTTCCATTCTTTGCAACTCGGACAAGACGTTGCGCTTGAATTTATCTTCCAGGTATTAAAAGGAATAAAATATAATTTTCTGCGTTTAAGCAATCTATTTTGCTATATCCTCCAAAACAGAATTATGTTAGAACTCTCCAGTTTCCCACGGTATTCAACTGCTCAATCACCTAATCGTGATTGACTCAGTGTGTGATTTCTTTCTTAAGAGTAAAAGTAAATTTGTCGAGATGTGTAGTCATTACCTTTTGTAGTTCTTATTCACTTTTGTATTCATGTTTAATCTACAATTTTAAACTTTGTTATTTATTTCTTATTGTTACGAATAAGTTACCTGTAATGTGTCAAAAATGTGTATGTGTAATAAACACATAAATAAATAAATAATACAGTTTGAAAATTTATATCTCACGAAGAAGGCTTTATATCAGAAAGTATTAGTATATATGCAAGATATTTTTATATCGCATTTTAAAATACCTTTTCAGTAATTTTTCAGTACATTATGTGATAGGCAAGAATTTACTTAAAAAATGTTTCTTTATTATTATGTATTTATCTAGATGAACTGAGTCTTTCTTTAAAAATTCATTAAAATACAATATCAAACAGAAAGCTCAATACATAAAAAGCTAAGATTTAATTCAACACATTACGATTGCTGTAAAAAATAAAATTACAAGCTTCTAACGTTAACCTCTTTAACCTCTCTTAAACAGAGTTCCAAAGTTTCTTAAACAAACTAATGTCTTTTCTAAATCACACGACCTGTACAACCAATATTCTGAAGTGTTGTTCTGAAGTCTCAATGCTACAAACTTTTATAGCTTTATTCCTGTTGTGTAGATGTTGACCGATACATATTGAGACCATTCGATAACGCTGAATTACTGTTTGCAGTAAGTTTGAAATGAGTAAACGTTTGATATGAATATAAATGAGGTTTAGGCTGAATGTTTAAACGACTGTCTGTAAAAACAATTTGCGTTGTAAGGCTTATTTGGAAAAAATATTTTTCCAGTCAGATGTAATTAATTTTGTAATTGTCTCGAATAATGTTAATTTTAATTTAAGAACTACAATTAGAAATTGCCGTCTTATTAATTAAGTGAGACACTCGAACCTTTGGAATTAAGTAATGAAAGGAAAGTGAATTTTATCAAAAGTGAAATTTTCACGGTTTTTCTTTATTTAATCGAAGTAAAAATTTATACTACATGTAGTTTTAAGTAGTTAAAATCATTTAATGTAAAAGGGTCAACATAACACAGTCATCGCCACACAAAGTAAGTTTTTGCAAAAATCTTTTTTTTTATATTATGTCATTCTCATCCGTCCTCATTTATTATTACCATGTTAAAATGTGATGAAAAAAATTGGTGAATATTTAGTAAATCGTGAAAACTATCCGTCCTTCTTAACTGGATATTTGAGTAACATTCACACCCTTCTAACCTGAAAATTATTTTCATTTAGACACCAATAAAACAGTTTAACATTTCAAAGAATTAAGTGACTAGTATGCTGACAAGATTTCTAAATTTGGAAAAACTTAGATTATATATGAGAAAATAAGGGGCATGCTTAAAAAACAGAGAACTGAATAATTCATAATGTATAATGTATTTTTGAATAATCTTGGTATAATTTTGGTATAATGTATGTTTGAATAATTCCATATAATTTGTACTACATTTAACTAACGTTATGGTACTTGCCACCAATTAATCTGCTAATAAATAATTAATTAATTCTAATTATTAATACGCGTATTCTCCTTAGTAATCGTTATTTAGATTATTGTAATTTGTACTATCACATTTTTATCATGATTATTCTTGACTTTAACATTCCATAAATTATTTCCATTATTTTGTATATTGTCATTGTTATTTTTATTATTATTATTGTTCAACATGCCAAAAGTAATTAATGTTAATTTTTAATTTTATGTTCTCCAATTTTGTTTATAATTAATATGTACTTTAATATTTACATCAGTGAACAATTGTTGCCATTTTATTTTATACAATTATTGTTAAGTCAGTATTTAATCAGGATAGCATTATTATTATCATGGTATTAATAATTATTTATATGTATCAATATTTAAAGTAGATTAGCTTAGATGGTGTTTAGTTTAGTTTAGATGTGGGAATATAAGAATACCAGTCTGCCTAACACAATAAGCAAATATTTTAAAGAAATTTTGAGAGTAATATTTTTGCTTGCCCTGAATGCAACTATTTAATATATATGGTTTATACTGTATTTATGTAACTGCTATTTGTAAATTCTACAGAATAAGGTTAGTTCAATACATATCTCTAATATATCATTAAGAAAACGATTAGTTCAGTATAATTACGAAAAGATGTAAGATCATACGTTGATCGAATTAAAAGGATCGGAAATGATTAATTAGTTTCAAATTATATTTTAAGGGCCAATTATGACTATAATTGTTAATTAGCACTTATGAGAGAAATATGTAATGAAGGTAATTTAGTAAGCTATTAGCAAACTAGTATATATATTAAGACCAACCCAAATGATATTACAGTATTCATTCTGGTGTCAATAAGATAATATATTAAAAAAAAATAACTTATATAAATATGTAATATTACTGTTTAGTCATAAAATTGTAATACCTTCACATAAAAACAAAGTTTCATTTTGAGTTCCACTCTATAGACAGCGGCATAAAAACGAGTTTCGCTCACCAGAGATTTAATTAATATTATCAATGGATGTCTCTCGTGTGGATCGGATCTTGGACATCGTCAGTTGTAATAAATCAACGATTATTTTTAATGTTATATATTGCAAATATTTTGTTCCGCCAATACAAAAACAAGTTTCGCTTAGAAGATGTTCTAATTAATATCAACACTGGTCAATGATACAATTGGTTATCGATAGTCTTAATTAAAATATTATTTGTCATGTTTTGCATTGCAACTATTTTGTTCATCCGATTCAAAAACGAGTTTTAATCAGAAGATATTCCAGTTGATATCATCACTGAGTGTCTCTCGTGTCTGGATCGGGAACTTCGTCATCGATAGTTCTAAGAATAAAAAGATTATTTATCACGTTATAAGCTGCAAGTATTTTATCTCTCCGAAACAAACAGGAATTTCGCTCAGCAGATGTTTCAATTTATATCATCACTGGGTGTCTCTCGTGTATGGATCGGGGACTTGGTCATCGTCAGTTATTATAGTTAAATTATTATTTTTCATGTTATATATTGCAAATATTTTATTCCTCTGATACAAAAACGAATTCCGCTCATCAGATATTCTAATTGAGATGATCACTGGGTGTCTCTTGTGTCTGGATCGGGGACTTCGTCATCGATAGTTCTCATAAAAAATATTATTTATCACGTAACATGTTGCAAGTATTTTATCTCTCCGAAACAAAAACTAGTTTCGCTCAGCAGATGTTCCAATTTATATCATCACTGGGTGTCTCTCGTGTTTGGCTCGGGGACTTCGTCATCAATAGTTCTCATAAAAAAAGATTATTCATCACGTCATAGTTTGCAAGTATTTTATCTCTCCGAAACAAAAACGAGTTTCGCTCAGCAGATGTTCGAATTTATATCATCACTGTGTGTCTCTCGTGTCTAGGTCGGGGACTTGGTCATCGTCAGTTATCGTATTTAAACTATTATTTTTCATGTTATATGTTGCAAATAAGTTATCCCTCCGATGCAAAAACGAGTTCCACTCAGCAGATGTTCTAATTAATATCATCACTGGGTGTCTCTCGGGTCTGGATCGGGGACTTCGTCAACGATAGTTCTTGTAATAAAAATATTATATATCACGTAATATGTTGCAAGTAATTTATCTCTCTGAAACAAAAACGAGTTTCGCTCAGCAGATATTCCAATTTATATTATCACTGGGTGTCTCTCGTGTCTGGGTCGGGGATTTGGTCATCGTCAGTTATCGTATTTAAATTATTACTTTTAATGTTATGTATTGGAAAAATATTTTATCCCTCCGATGCAAAAACGAGTTCCGTTCAGCAGATTTTCTAATTAACATAAGCACTGGGTGTCTCTCGTGTCTGGATCGGGGACTTCGTCATCGATAGTTCTCATAATAAAAAGATTATCTCTCCGAAACAAAAACGACTTTTGCTCAGCAGATGTTCCAATTTATATCATCACTGGGTGTCTCTCGGGTCAAGTCGGGGACTTGGTCTTTGTCAGTTATCGTATTTAAATTATTATTTTTCATGTTATGTATTGTAAATATGTTATCCCTACGATGTAAAAACGAGTCTCGCTCAGCAGATGTCCCGATTTCTATCATCACTGGGTGTCTCTCGAGTCTGTATTGGGAACTTCTTCATCGATAGTTCTCATAAAAAAAGATTATTTATCACGTTATATATTGATTTTATTTTATATCTCCGAAACAAAAACGAATTTCGCTCAGCAGATGTTCCAATTTATATCATCACAGGGTGTCTCTCGTGTCTGGGTCAGGGTCTTGGTCATCGTCAGTTATCGTGTTTAAATTATTATTTGTCATCTTATATATTGCAAATATTTTATCCCTCCGATGCAAAAACAAGTTTCGCTCAGCAGATTTTCTAATTAATATCAGCACTGGTTGTCTCTCGTGTCTGGATCGGGGACTTCGTCATCGATAGTTCTCATAATAAAAAGATTATATCTCCGAAACAAAAACGAGTTTCGCTCCGCAGATGTTCCAATTTATATCATCACTGGGTGTCTCTCGTGTCCGGGTCGGGCACTTCGTCATCGATGGTTCTTATAATAAAAATATTACATATCACGTAATATGTTGCAAGTATTTTATCGCTCTAAAACAAAAATAGGTTTCGCTCAGCAGATGTTCCAATTTATATCATCACTGTGTGTCTCTCGTGTCTGGGTCGGGGACTTGGTCATCGTCAGTTATCGTATTTAAATTATTATTTTTCATGTTATGTATTGCAAATATTTTATCCCTCCGATGCAAAAACGAGTTCCGCTCAGCAGATTTTCTAATTAATATCAGCACTGGGTATCTTTCGTATCTGGTTCGGGGACTTCGTCATCGATAGTTCTCATAATAAAAAAATTATTTATCACGAAATATGTTGCAAGTATTTTATCTCTCCGAAACAAAAACGAGTTTTGCTCAGCAGATGTTCCAATTTATATCATCACTGGGTGTCTCTCGGGTCAAGTCGGGGACTTGGTCTTTGTCAGTTATCGTATTTAAATTATTATTTTTCATGTTATGTATTGTAAATATGTTATCCCTACGATGTAAAAACGAGTCTCGCTCAGCAGATGTCCCGATTTCTATCATCACTGGGTGTCTCTCGAGTCTGTATTGGGAACTTCTTCATCGATAGTTCTCATAAAAAAAGATTATTTATCACGTTATATATTGATTTTATTTTATATCTCCGAAACAAAAACGAATTTCGCTCAGCAGATGTTCCAATTTATATCATCACAGGGTGTCTCTCGTGTCTGGGTCAGGGTCTTGGTCATCGTCAGTTATCGTGTTTAAATTATTATTTGTCATCTTATATATTGCAAATATTTTATCCCTCCGATGCAAAAACAAGTTTCGCTCAGCAGATTTTCTAATTAATATCAGCACTGGTTGTCTCTCGTGTCTGGATCGGGGACTTCGTCATCGATAGTTCTCATAATAAAAAGATTATATCTCCGAAACAAAAACGAGTTTCGCTCCGCAGATGTTCCAATTTATATCATCACTGGGTGTCTCTCGTGTCCGGGTCGGGCACTTCGTCATCGATGGTTCTTATAATAAAAATATTACATATCACGTAATATGTTGCAAGTATTTTATCGCTCTAAAACAAAAATAGGTTTCGCTCAGCAGATGTTCCAATTTATATCATCACTGTGTGTCTCTCGTGTCTGGGTCGGGGACTTGGTCATCGTCAGTTATCGTATTTAAATTATTATTTTTCATGTTATGTATTGCAAATATTTTATCCCTCCGATGCAAAAACGAGTTCCGCTCAGCAGATTTTCTAATTAATATCAGCACTGGGTATCTTTCGTATCTGGTTCGGGGACTTCGTCATCGATAGTTCTCATAATAAAAAAATTATTTATCACGAAATATGTTGCAAGTATTTTATCTCTCCGAAACAAAAACGAGTTTTGCTCAGCAGATGTTCCAATTTATATCATCACTGGGTGTCTCTCGTGTCTGGCTCGGGGACTTGGTCATCGTCAATTATCGTATTTAAATTATTATTTTTCATGTTATGTATTGTAAATATGTTATCCATTAGTATTGCTTCGTTTCTTAATTTCCTGTCAATTTTCTTCTGAAAATGTCGTTTTTCATTATTTGCTACTCAGAAAAGTAGAAGTCATTATTTACATATTTAAAAACAATGTAAATAAAAATAAAAATTTGCAACAATATCCATTAAAATTGTGCGATTTCATCAGCGTATGTCTAGATTTAATTTTATATTCAGGTTATACTTAAAAAAAAAACAATTTTTACTTTTGAAGATTTTTAGAAGTTTCAAAATTAAAATACTCTTTTAAATTAACAAAATCCATCTCTATACCTAATTTTAGGGTACCGTACTTTAAAATTAATAATGTTACCCTTACGAATCACTTCATTGTCTGTCTATATGTTAACATACCTTTTCTCAGGAACCGTTAAAGGTATCAAGTTAATATTAAATACTGATATTAACTTGAAAACTTTGGCTGTTTGAGAGAAAACTGCATTTAAAATATTACCTACTTTGATACTGACTCATTTAATAAAAGTACCAAGGGTATTTCCCGTTGATATGGAATCTTGAAATGTTATTCGATTTTAGATAGAATAACTACATACTAATTTGTTCTATTTTCGTTTTTTTATATTCGTTCAATACATACTAAGCTTTACAATATTACGATTTAATGGAACAGAATAATCAGGGCACGAGTTTCAATGTATTATCTAAGTTACTCAAAATTTTTAACAAATTATAATGCAGTTGCAGACAAATCCGTTCTATAATTACAGTTACGGAAGTTCAAAACTAAATAAAAGTAATAAAAACTAACAAAAGAATTGAAAATCGACGGAAGTGGGTCGAAGCCACTATCGAAAAATTTTAGAGCATGGAATATGTTATGTATTTTGTAGGGTTGCTAATACGAAAGACAATGAATTTCTTTATATACCAAAATATAAATTTTACACAACGAACGAGACGAACCCCGTCCGCTTCGTTTTTTCCGGGCGTTGTTGGTAAGCTTTCTAGGGCTCGATGCAAGGCTTTGCTTTAGGGCTTTTTGGATTCGTCATGGTATTTTTTACTCTTTTTATGCGTTTCTCATGCTATTATACAAGGTTGGCACTCATATACCGCAATATTTTGTCCAAACACTTAATTTTCATTAATTCAGTTCCGACAATTCAATTTTTAGCAATATCACCGCACTTACTGTACACTATATAACAGTACTCAATAAGATGATATAAATGCTATCTAATATAACATTTTATTATATCGGAATGGACAAACATACTAACTTAAGTGTGCGTCGACTGATGCAAAAGACTTTTGTTTCTCCCCTGTTCAGTTGAACCAATTTATGCAGAAGCACGCTTATATTATAATATTTTTGACTTCATTTCTTCGTCTGTAGAATTGTACATTATATAAGGGTGCATATTTAGTCAATTATAAGATATTGCAATTTTAACATTCTTGAAAACGTAACGCTTGCTTGTCTGGTTGGGAAGGAATGCACTGTTGTCTCGAAAGATAAAATTTAATTTCCATGCAAAAATAGATGGGAAAGATGTAGAATTGCTAGTCTAAAAAAAACGGATTTTTTATAATTGTTTTTGCAATACATTTATACTTTTTGAAAGTGTTGTTTTTTTGCGTAACTTGACACATTAAAGCGGATCCCAGAAACAGAAAGCGAATCTAGGATTGTTAATTACAAATGCGAAATTTCTCTTGGTTTTACTGACTAGTTTAATGCTATATGTGTATAAAACGACGGAGTTGTTAATAAAATGCATAAAATTTCGTGATAAACTCACAGGTTATATACAAAATGGCTATCATGTTATTTCGTGAAAAATAAAGAAAGTTCCACATTAACAGAAAAACAGTCCGCGTAGCAGTGTAGTAGACACACGTATTTATTCGAGGGCCCGTCGTAGCGCGACGCTGTTTGCCAAACTTTGTGGTTTTATTATTTTAGTGCAAGTGAAATTGAATTTTTGCTTCGTTTTATATATGGAATTCTTTCTCGTTACGTTTTATTTGATTAACAACCGAAGATATCATTTGAAGTAAAGTAACCAGCAAATGCCAGATCTTGAAATGGGGCAATGCTATGATGGTAGCATGCAATTTGCTATTTAAAATAAATGTGTGATAAGAGTTTATTTAAGTTGTAATATGTTGATGTATTTATTGAGGTGGTGAAATTATTGTTAATTAGCGGCTCCATAGAGGTCCATTAACACCAAGTGCAGGCATATAAACAAATCTAAAATATTGATTATTGTATTTGAATGTTTTTATTATTTTGATTGTTTATTTATTTATAGTGCATTTTTTATTTCAGTACCTCTAAAGATAATAATTCTGATGTACACCCCGTCTTTTATAAATTTTATTTCTGTGACATGTAACCTGTCACGGAAATAAAATTTAGGTCAAATCTTTTTTTATATATTTTGCTTCTTACGAATAAAGCACATATCCATGATCAATCGGAATATTAATCTATTGAATATTTTACAAAATTAGAGAACACTGGTGTGATTCAGCGTTACAAGAAAAATTTAAAAAAATTGTATGAATTTGGAATAGTTTCAAAGGATGACAGCTTTTTTCAAACAATAAAATTTGTATTAAAAGTAAGAAAACACAAAAATATTTTATGAGAATCGGGTATACTGAGCAAAATAGCATAAAATAAAGATACGTTGAAAATTACCTAAAGATAATGTGGCTTAGCTAGGTAATTCTAATTCTAATCATATAATGAACTAAAAGTTTTCAATATATGTAATATGGACAAGTTTTGCTTTCAAATACAGAGATGTATGGGTTTACCTTTCGCAATCACTCGATGAGCTAACCGAAAACATAGACGCTGAATTGATTACCGGGATGAACTTGAAAAGAAGCATCGATGCCCTTTCACGCTCATCAACCACCGCAGAACTTTAGCGTATCGAATTTGGCGAGAAACTTTTGATGTTAATCTTCGATGGAATCAAGATCGAAGCTACGGGTTTGTGGGCGGTTTTGCAACTTCGGCAGTCAGTGAGATTAAAATTGATTTGAAGTGTTGACAGTCCGCCCGGCTGGTTTTTTGTTAGTTAGAATATCACGTTACTATAATGACAGTAATCTTACTTTGCTGAATATAGTTTATTATTATATTTCTTTGTTTTCAATTACAGATTTCATCGATTCGTTTGATTAATACATTTCACTTCTTAAATAAATGTCTCTTCTTAGTGTGTGTTCTGTTTATTCTTAGTGTGTCTAAGTGTATATTCTGTCCTATTATCCAGTGAAATAAAGTCTGAATTATGAATTGAAAACCCAAACGCTACTTTTTGTACGAAAATGACATATAACCCCAATACCTATCCCCGTTATACATCTGAAAAACCCCAAGCCTAAGATACATAGATCTAAATTGCTTCATATAATCTAGATATAAATTGCTTCATATGATCTAAATTGCTTCACAATAATATAAACAAAGAGTAAAAAAAATAAAAACCACCCGGAGAATGGTTTTTTTCTTAAATATTTGCTAAAATTAAATTTTTCTTTTTCATCAAAAATAATTAGCAATACAAATAAGAGAATATTTTTGGGCATCCCCTTGTTATGCTGTAATAAGACATAGTATCTTCAATCGAAGCTTCATTTAGGAAACTCTGCTAAAACAAGAATAACCGAATAATATTAAACATCCTGTTGTCTTGTTGTGGTCAGATACAGTAACACTAGTTTAAGCTTCTTAAATATAATTCCGATTACGAAGCGATGCCATGGTTACTTTTACCAATATTCATGTAGAAAACTGCCAATAATTCTATCATGATTTTCTTAGATGATTTTCGAAGTCCAAATATAATGTGCTTGTAAATATAATATATCTTTCTATTTTCTTATAATTTGAGTATATGTAGATAGATACGTGACAACTTTCCACTATAAAAAAATCGAATGAAATCAAAACCGAATTCCACGTGTACGAAGTCTCGGATGCCAGCTAGTATAGTTATAAAACTGTAGAAATTGTAGAGGTATGAGAGACAGAGGCGGAGGCAAGACCGGAACCCTGGAACCTATATATTCACGTGTTAAATTTGAATTTCTGAATCGCGAATATGAACCCTCCCCCCGTTACAGTCATTTGTCTATTTATTTTGATACTCTTTTGCAGTTTAAAATATCCTTAAGTTGAACATGGGCCACAAGGGGTTTTTGATTGTTTCTAAAATTCTTTTTAAGTTTCATATCTTGAAAGTAAACATGAAACCCTTATAATTTAACTCACGTGTCTGCCTGGCTGCGTACTCTTTTGCAGTTTAAAATAACCTTACGTTAGACATAAGCTACAAGGGTCTTTCGATTGATCCTAAAAAGCTTTTAGGTTTCATACCTCGAAAATAAAAATGGAACCCTTATATTCTAACTCGCTTGTCTGCCTGGCTGCGTACTCTTTTGCAGTTTAAAATAACCTTACGTTGAACATAAGCTGCAAGGGTCTTTCGATTGATCCTAAAGAGCTTTTAGGTTTCATACCTCGAAAGTAAAAATGGAACCCTTATACTCTAACTCATGTGTCTGTCTGTCTGTCACAGCCGATTTATTAGAAATCGCTTAATGTAGAAACTTAAAATTTAACCTAGTAATACAACACATTAACCAACACTAATCTCAATAGTTTACAATAAAAAGTATAGATAGGAAAATTATAGTCGAGGCAAATTAAGCACTCGATTTTTTTTAAATTTCGTATATAGTGTGGGATATGGTATAAAGAACTATTTATTATCTTAAAAATATTTTGCCATAATTTAGGTATATTTACAAATCTTTTTGAATATATATACTGAAAAAATAGAAAAAAATATGCTTTTCCCATTTCCGGGACTACCGAACCCAAAATTAAGAAAAACAATGGGATTTTAGAAGCTCACCAAAAGGTTGCAGGAAAACTAAAGCTATGATTCTAGATATAATATATTTTTAAATATTCACATTTTCTTTAATAATAATAATACAATACGTTTTTTACGTTTTTCCATATTTATAGCTAATTTTTTAAAAAACCAGGCGTCGTAGAAATTTTGAATTTGGTATAGTAATATATCTTATTAACTCTACATAGGTCTGTCTTTTATTTAAACGCTTTGGTATTTTATATATCTTTGCTACCTTTAATATTTGATAAAAAAGATTTTTTACTTTCAAATTTCATCAGAGCGTGGCCCAAAAATTCAAGGTAACGTAAAATTTAGAGAAACACCATACTCTAATCGCATGATTTGCTTTGGCTAGATTTACAGTTCAAAAACAGTTTTGCCATTATTAATTAATGACTTCAATAATAGTGTTACTATCCCCATGAAAAATATAAAGTTGTTTATAAGCAATACTAAGGATCATAGTACTTATGCATCACATTCAAAACTAGCAGTGTTGCTTTCCCCGTAAAAGAACAACGATATTTATTGATTAGAATTGGAAACCTAACATTTTTACATTAAATTTACGATTAGGACATCGGAGAGAAGCCAAAGATGTCAGGAATAGGTATAATTCAGAGAAAAATAATACTGTAATTGAGCAATTTACTTTGGTCTAGAGATACGGTTCAGTGACAGTGTTGTCATTATTAATTAATAACTTTAGTAGCAGTGTTCCTTTCTCCGTAAAACACAAAGGTTTATTGATTAGACTTGGAACCTTAATATTTTGGCATTAAATTTACGGTTACGATATCAGAGAGAAGCCAAAGAGGTCAGGAATGGGTATAATTCAGAGAAAAATCATATTGTAATTGAGCGATTTGCTTTGGTCTAGAGATACGGTTCAGTGACAGTGTTGCCATTATTAATTAATGACTTTAGTAACAGTGTTTCATTCCCCGTGAAGCACAAAGGTTTATTGATTAGACTTGGAACCTTAATATTTTGGCATTAAATTTACGGTTACGATGTCAAAGAGAAGCCAAAGATTTCAGGAATAGGTATAATTTAGAGAAAAATCATACTATAATTGAGCAATTTGCTTTGGTCTAGAGATACGGATCAGTGACAGTGTTGTAATTATTAATTAATGACTTTAGTGACAGTGTTTCTTTCCCCGTAAAACACAAAGGTTTATTGATTAGACTTGGAACCTTAATATTTTGGCATTAAATTTACGGTTACGATATCAGAGAGAAGCTAAAGGGGTCAAGGATAATTCAGAGAAAACTCATACTGTAATTGAGCAATTTGCTTTGGTCCAGAGTCACGGCTGTTGTTACTTACAGTGTTGTTATTAATAATTAGTGACTCCAGTAACAGTGTTGCTTCCCCACAAATATGCAATGTTATTTTTAGATAAGATATAGAACACTAGCACTTTTGCTTTACATTCACGATTAGGACATTCGTAAATAAATAATAGAAAAAAAATTGTTGCAAGCACTTATCATTGTCGAGTTTCCAAAAAGTCAAGGGTAAAATTGGTGCTATGAAATAGACTATAATTGTGATGTGATTGCCTATTTCGTAAGTTGGAAAACTGGTAGGATACGAATGAATACGGAATTAATAATTACGTCGCACACAAATTAATTTTTTGGAAAAAAATTCGAAGGGAATTTTTTAATCATAATAATATTTATAGCACTTTCCCATTTAGTGCTTAATCAGTCAAGAGCTCCAGGAACCATTAGTTAGTAAAAAAATATTTTACGTACACATTATTACTTTATCTTTAAACATAAAGATTTTCGTCAAGACTCTCACAACTCAGTACAACTTAATTTTTTTTGAGTAATGTCTCATAACTCGGTACAACTTAATATTTTTTTGGAAAAAGTTAAAGAGAACAAAGTGATTTACAAAAAATTAACTTTGGTGTAAAAAATAGTTATGAAATTATTACATTGTCTTCGGTTTTTGATACATGTGCAAATTTTAATTATTTCGAACATGTGGAAATGAGTGAAAATTTAATTGGGATGTTCATACATACGAGCAAGTGAAGCTAACATAAAGGTGGTGAAAACAGAAAAAAATGTTTTTGATATATGATAATTGAAATTTTTAATCCATATGGAGAAAACTTTACAAATATAAGTTTATAGCTATAGAAAATACTAGAATGTGATAGATGAACGGATATATACGCAGTCATAAGGAAATTACAAGCGTTCGTTGTTTGACGATGGAATCATAAAAATATCTTCTATTTCCTAATGAACCAACATCATTCAAGCTTGAATACCGCAAACTAACGCCGCATATGTAAAGCTTAGTTCTATATATGTAGTGCTACATATATAAAGCACTTAAAATGAAAATTACAAAGTTCCTGACCTTTACATGCGAGCAATCCATAGAAATGGCTTTTTCTAGTTGTGCGGTCTATGCAATAGATTGGCAAAATTGTCGTAATGTAATTGTAATTACTTGTCAGCTACTGTTTTATATAGAAACCATATAATACACGTGGCGAACATTTGACAAAGGTGAGTTAGTTCAATCGACGTTTTGATGTGGAACGACGAAAAAACGATCTGCTGATAACGTAGAAAAGACAACGAAAAATTTTCATGTATTTTCGCGTTGTTTGCTAATTTTAATAAACTGTAAATTGGTGTTTTGCAAACTCGTAATTTAATTGATAATTAGTTTAAAAATATATTGTTTACTGTGAGCAATGTAATTGATTTTGAAGAAAAATTCAATAAAATAGTTTGTAATTTAACGTTACATTTAAATTACTGATAACTAATAAAATAACAATAGTATGTACTATTTAAATAAAAAAATCTTCTCTACTATTGAAAGCGTTTGCAAAACTAATTAAAGAACTCTGGCTATTCAGAACATTTTTCAATATATGCAAGCGTGACATACTTTCATATAAATTATTGCAAACATATACAAACTACATTTATCCATATGTATTATATGGAAAAATGCACAAATATATAGAATAGGAATATAGAAATCCTTGAATACATAGCTTATATAAAAATAGGTTTATTATTATTCTTTTTTCCTTTTATTCTTATTTTTCAATTATCTCTCAATAAGATGAAGTAGAGACTGTAAATAAAGCATTAAGCTTAAGCCAATCTTGGTGGAACATGGGGACTGGCCACATCTTTATTTTTGTACACGCATAATTTAACCACTTGCTTTTGCTTTGGTCTCAGAGGTCTAATTTGAAACTTGTTTTGACTTTCAATCATAAACCATTTACTATAAGTTATACAAATTTTGTGACTTTATTTACTTTTATTTACATTAAAGTTGCTATAGAAATAAAACACCTTATTACTTTCAGTGCAAACATACCGAAAAAAATTGCAATTGAAAAAGACATCACAATTATGAAGGTTCCAGAACTTAATTGTTTTTCTGTGCATATAAACGATTGTACTTTTAAAATAGGTGTTTTTATTGTCTGAAGAACTTCCTTCATATCTCATAACTTTCGTATCTGGACCGAACATCTAGCCGGAAAACAGCTTATAGTTTCCTATCCGGTATTTGACGCCATTGAGTTATTTTTTTCACATCGAACTATGTGATCAAACTATGCAAATTTTTTTACAGACAGATAGTAGGCTTGTTATTACTTTCAGCTCCTGAAGTATAAATACATTATTTCTAATGTTCTGTGCCAGTACCATGTTTCAGTTGCATCAATATTCTCTCTTTTAGCTTTTCTATAATTTTTGTCACTGTCCCACAAAAAAATCGAAAATATCAGGGTCATTACAAGTCTCATCTTGGTTTTTCTAGAGGTGGTTGTATCACGCCGTGTCTTTGTTAATTTAGTCATGCTTGCTTTAGACCTTTATATTCTCCTAGATATTTCCTAGCATATCCTTCTTGATCATTTAGCATGGATTCGAGTAACGCAAATTGGAAGATTTTTTTGAAACTGGTAAAGAATGGTGGTTTTTAGAGACGGAAAAAATAGTTCAATAATTCATATTCTTCTTCAGATTACGAATATGTACATCAAAGTTATTAACGTTAAAGCTCTGTGTAGTCATTAGTGTTGCTCGCTTGAACTAAAATTAACAGAAACCAGTAGTTCTTTATGGTTATTTCCCATTTATGTTTCCTATTGAGTTTTTCTTGGATATATTATGTTTCTATAATATTTCCATTCACTGCAACTCAGACAAGACGTTGCGTTTATGAAATTTATCTTCCAGGCATTAAAAGGAAAAATCTTGTGCTCTATATTATTGAGAAAAGTTTCACTCTTTGTACCTTATAATTTTCTGCGTTTAAACAATCATAGACATTTTGCTATATCCCCCAAAACAGAATTATGTTAGACTCTCATGGTGTTCAACTGCTCAATCACCTAATCGTGGTGGACCCAGCGTGTGATTTGTTTCTGAAGAGTAAAAGTAAGTTTGTCAAAACTTGTAGTCGTTACCTTTTGTAATTCTTGTTAACTTTTGTACTCATGTTTAATCTACAATTTTAAACTTTGTTATTGATTTCTTATCGTTACAAATAGGTCACCTGTAATGTGTTGAAAATGTGTGTATGTAATAAATACATAAATAAATATAACAAGTAATAAATAAATAAATAAATATAATACAGTTTGAAAATTTATATCTCACGAAGAAGGTTTTATATCAGAAAGTATTGCCTACAAGATATTTTTAAATTGCATTTTAAAATACCTTTTCAGTAATTTTTCAGTACATTACGTGATAGGCAAGAATTTACTTAAAAAAATATTTCTTTATTATTATGTCTTTCTTTAAAAATTCATTAAAATAGGTTTTTAGAATATCAAACAGAAAACTCAATACATAAAAGCTAAGTTTTAATTCAACACATTACGATTGCTGTAAAAAATTTAATTACAAGCTTCTAACGTTAACCTCTTTAACCTCTCTTAAACAGAGTTCCAACGTCTCTTAAACAAACAAATGTCTTCTCGAATTAACGTTCACGAATTACAAATTGAAAGTACGTGATTTAACATAACGTAACACACCCTTCTAACCAGAAAATTATTTTCATTTAGACACCAATAAAAAAGTTTTACATTTCAAAGAAATAACTGACCAGTATCCTGACAACATTTCTAAATTTGGAAAAACTTGGATTATATACGTGAAAATAAGGGGCATGCTTAAAAAACCGAACTGAATAATTCATTATCCCTGTGTATAATTTATTTTTGAATAATCCCCTGTAATTTGTACTACATTTAACTAACGTTATGGAACTTGACACCAATTAATCTATTAATAAATAAATAATTAATTCTAATTATGAATACCCGTATCTTCATTGGTAATCGTTATTTAGATTATTCTAATTTGTATTACCACATTTTTATCATTTTTATTTTTAACATTGACATTAACATTCCATAAATTATTTATATTATTTTGTATTTTGTATATGTCATTGTTATTTTTATTATTACTATTGTTCAACATGCGCAAAAGTAATCAATGTAGTTTTTTAATTTTATGTTCTTGGATTTTTATTATAATTAATATGTACTTTATTATTTACGTTACTGAACCATTGTTGCCATTTTACTTTATACAATTATTGTGATATCAATATTTAATCAGTATATCATTATTGTTATCATGATTTTAATAATTATTTATATGTATCAATATTTAAAGCAGATTAGTGTTTGGATGTCGATCTATTTAATATATATTTGGTTTATATTGTATCTATGTAATTGCTATTTGTAAATTCTTACGCAAAAGCTATATTTTTCTCCTAACATAAAAAACAACTAGAAACCAGAAATAATTTTACATTTAACCCTATTATAATACAAAAAAAATACATTTTTTTGGGTGTGAAAACGAGTCAAAAAATTCCAATTTTGTTATTAAATTGCAAGTTACGACTGACAAATTTAGTAACTGATATCATTATGTATTTCGTGTCTGAGTCAAACGTTAAAAATTAAAAATTAAAAAAACGAGTTCAGTTAAGTTTCGTTTGAAGGTCAGTTCTTAATGCAAATATCAAACTATTTATCATTAACAAGAATAAGGTTAGTTCAATACATATCTCTAATATATCATTAAGAAAAGTATAATTACGAAAAGATATAAGATCATACTTTCGTTGAATTAAAAGAATCGGAAAAGATTAATTAGTTTCAAATTATATTTTAAGGGCCAATTATGACTGTAATTGTTAATTAGCACTTTTGAGAGAAATATGTAATGAAGGTAATTTGTAAGCTATTAGCAAACTAGTATATATATTAAGACCAACCCAAATGATATTACAGTATTCATTCTGGTGTCAATAAGATAATATATTAAAAAAAATAACTTGTATAAATATGTTGCTTTACCGTTTAGACACAAAATTTTAATACCTTCACGTGAAAACAAAGTTTCATTTTTTGTTCCATTGTATAGACAGCGGCATAAAAACGAGATTCGCTCACCAGAGATTTAATTTATATTATCAATGGATATCTCTCGTGTGGATCGGGGCTTGTTTATTGTCAGTTGTAATAAATCAACGATTATTTTTAATGTTATATATTGCAAATATATTGTTCCTCCGACACAAAAACAAGTTTCGCTCAGAAGATGTTCTAATTAAATCAACATTGGTCATAGATACTATTGGTTATAGATAGTCTTAATTAAAATATTATTTGTCATGTTTTGCATTGCAAAAATTTTTTGTTCCTCCGATTCATAAACGAGTTTTACTCAGCAGATGTTCCAGTTGATATCATTACTGGATGTCTCTCGTGTCTGGATCGGGAACTTCGTCATCGATAGTTCTAATAATAAAAATATTATTTATGACGTTAAATGCTGCAAGTATTTTATCTCTCCGAAACAAAAACGAATTTCGCTCAACAGATGTTGCAATTTATATCATCACTGGGTATGTCCCGTGTCTGGGTCGGGGAGTTGGTCATCGTCAGTTATAATAGTTAAATTATTATTTTTCATGTTATGTATTGCAAAAATATATTATCCCTCCAATGCAAGAACGAGTTTCGCTCAGCAGATGTCCCAATTTATATCATCACTGGATGTCTCTCGTGTCTGGATCGGGGACTTGTGCATCGTTACTTATCATAGTTAAATTATAATTTTTCATGTTATGTATTGCAAAAATACTTTATCTCTCCAATGCAAGAACGAGTTTCGCTCAGCGGATGTTCTAATTAATATCATCACTGGGTGTCTCTCGTGTCTGGATCGGGAACTTCGTCATCGATAGTTCTAATAATAAATAGATTATTTATGACGTTATATGCTGCAAGTATTTTATCTTTCCGAAACAAAAACGAATTTCGCTCAGCAGATGTAAGAATTTATATCATCACTGGATATCTCTCGTGTCTGGATCGGGGACTTGGTCATCATCAGTTATCATAGTTAAATTATTATTTTTCATGTTATGTATTGCAAAAATATTTTATCCCTCCAATGCAAGAACGAGTTTCGCTCAGAAGATGTTTCAATTTATATCATCACTGGGTGTCTCTCGTGTCTGGATCGGGGACTTGGTCATCGTTCTTTATCATAGTTAAATTATTATTTTTCTTGTTATGTATTGCAAAAATACTTTACCCCTCCGATGCAAAAACAAGTTTCGCTCAGCGGATGTTCTAATTAATATCATCACTGGGTGTATCTCGTGTCTGGGTCGGAAACTTGATCATCGTCAGTTATCTTAATTAAATTAATATTTTTCATGTTATGTATTGCAAATATTTTACCCCTCCGATGCAAAAACAAGTTTCGCTAAGCGGATGTTCTAATTAATATCATCACTGGGTGTATCTCGTGTCTGGGTCAGGAACTTGATCATCGTCGTTATCTTAATTAAATTATTATTTTTCATGTTATGTATTGAAAATATTTTATCCCTCCGATGCAAAAACGAGTTTCGCTCAGCAGATGTTCCAATTTATATCATCACTGGGTGTCACTCGTGTCTGGATCGGGGACTTAGTCATCGTTATTTATCATAGTTAAATTATTATTTTTCATGTTATGTATTGCAAATATTTTATCTCTCCGAAACAAAAACGAGTTTTGCTCAACAGATGTTCCAATTTAAATCAACACTGTGTGTCTCTCGTGTCTGGGTCGGGAACTTGGTCATCGTCAGTTATCTTAAATAAATTATTATTATTCATGTTATGTATTGCAAAAATATTTTATTCCTCCAATGCAAGAACGAGTTTCGCTCAGAAGATGTTCCAATTTATATCATCACTGGGTATCTCTCGTGTCTGGATGGGAGACTTGGTCATCGATAGTTCTAATAATAAATAGATTATTTATGACGTTATATGCTGCAAGTATTTTATCTCTCCGAAACAAAAACGAATTTTGCTCAGCAGATGTTCCAATTTATATCATCACTGGGTGTCTCTCGTGTCTGGATCGGGGACTTGGTCATCGTTATTTATCATAGTTAAATTATTATTTTTCATGTTATGTATTGCAAAAATATTTTATCCCTCCAATGCAAAAACGAGTTTCGCTCAGAAGTTGTTCCAATTTATATCATCACTGGGTGTCTCTCGTGTCTGGATCGGGGACTTGGTTATCGTTCTTTATCATAGTTAATTTACTATTTTTCCTGTTATGTATTGCAAAAATACTTTACCCTCCGATGCAAAAACAAGTTTTGCTCAGCGGATGTTCTAATTAATATCATCACTGGGTGTATCTCGTGTCTGGGTCGGGAACTTGATCATCGTCAGTTATCTTAATTAAATAACTATTTTTCATGTTATGTATTACAAAAATACTTTATCCCTCAAATGCAAGAACGAGTTTCGCTCAGCGGATGTTCTAATTAATATCATCACTGGGTGTCTCTCGTGTCTGGATCGGAACCTTCGTCATCGATAGTTCTGATAATAAATAGATTATTTATGACGTTATATGCTGCAAGTATTTAATCTTTCCGAAACAAAAACGAATTTCGCTCAGCAGATGTTCCAATTTATATCATCACTGGGTGTCTCTCGTGTCTGGATCGGGGACTTGGTCATCGTCAGTTATCATAGTTTAATTTTTATTTTTCATGTTATGTATTGCAAAAATATTTTATCCCTCCAATGCAAAAACGAGTTTCGCTCAGAAGTTGTTCCAATTTATATCATCACTGGGTGTCTCTCGTGTCTGGATCGGGGACTTGGTTATCGTTCTTTATCATAGTTAAATTATTATTTTTCCTGTTATGTATTGCAAAAATACTTTACCCCTCCGATGCAAAAACAAGTTTCGCTCAGCGGATGTTCTAATTAATATCATCACTGAGTGTATCTCGTGTCTGGGTCGGGAACTTGATCATCGTCAGTTATCTTAATTAAATTACTATTTTTCATGTTATGTATTACAAAAATACTTTATCCCTCAAATGCAAGAACGAGTTTCGCTCAGCGGATGTTCTAATTAATATCATCACTGGGTGTCTCTCGTGTCTGGATCGGGAACTTCGTCATCGATAGTTCTAATAATAAATAGATTATTTATGACGTTATATGCTGCAAGTATTTTATCTTTCCGAAACAAAAACGAATTTCGCTCAGCAGATGTTCCAATTTATATCATCACTGGGTGTCTCTCGTGTCTGGGTCGGGAACTTGGTCATAATAAGTTATCTTAAATAAATTATTATTATTCATGTTATGTATTGTAAACATTTTATCCCTCCGATGCAAAAACGAATATCGTTCAGCAGGTGTTCCAATTTATATCATCACTGGGTGTCACTCGTGTCTGGATCGGGGACTTAGTCATCGTCAGTTATCATAGTTACATTATTATTTTTCATGTTATGTATTGCAAAAATATTTTATCCCTCCAATACAAGAACGAGTTTCGCTCAGCGGATGTTCTAATTAATATCATCACTGGGTGTATCTCGTGTCTGGATCGGGGACTTGGTCATCGTTATTAATCATAGTTAAATTATAATTTTTCATGTTATGTGTTGCAAAAACATTTTATGCCTCCGATGCAAAAACAAATTTCGCTCAGCAGATGTTCCAATTTATATCGTCACTGGGTGTCTCTCGTGTCTGGATCGGGAACTTCGTCATCGATAGTTTTAATAATAAATAGATTATTTATGACGTTATATGCTGCAAGTATTTTATCTCTCCGCAACAAAAACGAATTTCGCTCAGCAGATGTTCCAATTTATATCATCACTGGGTGTCTCTCGTGTCTGGATCGGGAACTTCGTCATCGATAGTTCTAATAATAAATAGATTATTTATGACGTTATATGCTGCAAGTATTTTATCTCTCCCCAACAAAAACGAATTTCGCTCAGCAGATGTTCCAATTTATATCATCACTGGGTGTCTCTCGTGTCTGGATCGGGGACTTGGTCATCGTCAGTTATCATAGTTTAATTTTTATTTTTCATGTTATGTATTGCAAAAATATTTTATCCCTCCAATGCAAAAACGAGTTTCGCTCAGAAGTTGTTCCAATTTATATCATCACTGGGTGTCTCTCGTGTCTGGATCGGGGACTTGGTTATCGTTCTTTATCATAGTTAAATTATTATTTTTCCTGTTATGTATTGCAAAAATACTTTACCCCTTCGATGCAAAAGCAAGTTTCGCTCAGCGGATGTTCTAATTAATATCATCACTGGGTGTATCTCGTGTCTGGGTCGGGAACTTGATCATCGTCAGTTATCTTAATTAAATTACTATTTTTCATGTTATGTATTACAAAAATACTTTATCCCTCAAATGCAAGAACGAGTTTCGCTCAGCGGATGTTCTAATTAATATCATCACTGGGTGTCTCTCGTGTCTGGATCGGGAACTTCGTCATCGATAGTTCTAATAATAAATAGATTATTTATGACGTTATATGCTGCAAGTATTTTATCTTTCCGAAACAAAAACGAATTTCGCTCAGCAGATGTTCCAATTTATATCATCACTGGGTGTCTCTCGTGTCTGGATCGGGGACTTGGTCATCGTCAGTTATCATAGTTTAATTTTTATTTTTCATGTTATGTATTGCAAAAATATTTTATCCCTCCAATGCAAGAACGAGTTTCGCTCAGCAGATGTTCCAATTTATATCATCACTGGGTGTCTCTCGTGTCTGGATCGGGGACTTGGTCATCGTTCTTTATCATAGTTAAATTATTATTTCTCTTGTTATGTATTGCAAAAATACTTTACCCCTCCGATGTAAAAACAAGTTTCGCTCAGCGGATGTTTTAATTGATATCATCACTGTGTGTCTCTCGTGTCTGGGTCGGGAACTTGATCATCGTCAGCTATCTTAATTATATTATTATTTTTCATGTTATGTATTGCAAATATTTTATCCCTACGATGCAGAAACGAGTTTTGCTCAGCAGATGTTCCAATTTATATCATCACTGGGTGTCACTCGCGTCTGAATCGGGGACTTAGTCATCGTAATTTATCATAATTAAATTATTATTTTTCATGTTATGTATTGCAAAAATATTTCATCCCTCCAATGCCAAAACGAGTTTCCCTCAGCGGATGTTCTAATTGATATCATCACTGGGTATCTCTCGTGTCTGTATTGAGGACTTCGTCATGGATACTTCTCATAATTAAAAGATTATTTATCACGTAATATGTCGCAAGTTTTTTATCTCTCCGAAACAAAAACGAGTTTCGCTCAGCAGATGTTCCAATTTATATCATCACTGGGTGTCTCTCGTGTCTGGGTCGGGAACTTGGTCATAATAAGTTATGTTAAATATATTATTATTATTCATGTTATGTATTGTAAACATTTTATCCCTCCGATGCAAAAACGAATATCGCTCAGCAGGTGTTCCAATTTATATCATCACTGGGTGTCACTCGTGTCTGGATCGGGGACTTAGTCATCGTCAGTTATCATAGTTACATTATTATTTTTCATGTTATGTATTGCAAAAATATTTTATCCCTCCAATACAAGAACGAGTTTCGCTCAGCGGATGTTCTAATTAATATCATCACTGGGTGTATCTCGTGTCTGGATCGGGGACTTGGTCATCGTTATTAATCATAGTTAAATTATAATTTTTCATGTTATGTGTTGCAAAAATATTTTATGCCTCCGATGCAAAAACGAATTTCGCTCAGCAGATGTTCCAATTTATATCGTCACTGGGTGTCTCTCGTGACTGGATCGGGAACTTCGTCATCGATAGTTTTAATAATAAATAGATTATTTATGACGTTTCATGCTGCAAGTATTTTATATCTCCGCAACAAAAACGAATTTCGCTCAGCAGATGTTCCAATTTATATCATCACTGGGTGTCTCTCGTGTCTGGGTAGGGAACTTGGTCATCGTCAGTTATCCTAATTAAATTATTGTTTTTCATGTTATGTATTGCAAAAATATTTTATCCCTCCAATGCAAGAACGAGTTTCGCTCAGCGGATGTTCTAAATAATATCATCACTGGGTGTCTCACGTGTCTGTATTGGGGACTTGGTCATCGTCAGTTATCTTAATTTAAATATTATTTTTAATGTTATATATTGCAAATATTTTATCCCTCCGATGCAAAAACGAGTTCGCTCAACAGATATTCCAATTTATATCATCACTGGGTGTCTCTTGCATCTGGATCAGGGACTTGCTCATCGTCAGTTATCATAGTTAACTTATTATTTTTCATGTTATGTATTGCAAAAATATTTTATCCCTCCAATGCAACAACGAGTTTCGCTCAGCGCATGTTCTAATTAATATCATCACTGGGTGTCCCTCGTGTCTGCATTGAGTACTTCATCATCGATACTTCTCATAATTAAAAGATTATTTATCACGTAATATGTTGCAAGTATTTTATCCCTTTGAAACAAAAATGAGTTTCGGTCAGCAGATGTTCCAATTTATATCATCACTGGGTGTCTCTCGTGTCTGTGTAGGGAACTTGGTCATAATAAGTTATCTTAAATAAAATATTATTATTCATGTTATGTACTGTAAATATTTTATCCCTCCGATGCAAAAACGAATTTCGCTCAGCAGATGTTCTAATTAATATCATCACTGGGTGTATCTCTTGTCTGGATTGAGGACTTCGTCATCGATACTTCTCATAATTAAAAGATTATTTATCACGTAATATATTGCAAGTATTTTATCTCTCCGAAACAAAAACGAGTTTCGCTCAGCAGATGTTCCAATTTATATCATCACTGGGTGTCTCTCGTGTCTGGGTCGGGAACTTGGTCATAATAAGTTATCTTAAATAAATTATTATTATTCATGTTATGTATTGTAAACATTTTATCCCTCCGATGCAAAAACGAATATCGCTCAGCAGGTGTTCCAATTTATATCATCACTGGGTGTCACTCGTGTCTGGATCGGGGACTTAGTCATCGTCAGTTATCATAGCTAAATTATAATTTTTCATGTTATGTATTACAAAAATACTTTATCCCTCAAATGCAAGAACGAGTTTCGCTCAGCGGATGTTCTAATTAATATCATCACTGGGTGTCTCTCGTGTCTGGATCGGGAACTTCGTCATCGATAGTTCTAATAATAAATAGATTATTTATGACGTTATATGCTGCAAGTATTTTATCTTTCCGAAACAAAAACGAATTTTGCTCAGCAGATGTTCCAATTTATATCAACACTGGGTGTCTCTCGTGTCTGGATCGGGAACTTCGTCATCGATAGTTCTAATAATAAATAGATTATTTATGACGTTATATGCTGCAAGTATTTTATCTCTCCGCAACAAAAACGAATTTCGCTCAGCAGATGTTCCAATTTATATCATCACTGGGTGTCTCTCGTGTCTGGGTAGGGAACTTGGTCATCGTCAGTTATATTAATTAAATTATTGTTTTTCATGTTATGTATTGCAAGAATATTTTATCCCTCCAATGCAAGAACGAGTTTCGCTCAGCGGATGTTCTAAATAATATCATCACTGGGTGTCTCACGTGTCTGTATTGGGGACTTGGTCATCGTCAGTTATCTTAATTTAAATATTATTTTTAATGTTATGTATTGCAAATATTTTATCCCTCCGATGCAAAAACGAGTTTCGCTCAACAGATATTCCAATTTATATCATCACTGGGTGTCTCGCATCTGGATCGGGGACTTGCTCATCGTCAGTTATCATAGTTAACTTATTATTTTTCATGTTATGTATTGTAAACATTTTATCCCTCCGATGCAAAAACGAATATCGCTCAGCAGGTGTTCCAATTTATATCATCACTGGGTGTCACTCGTGTCTGGATCGGGGACTTAGTCATCGTCAGTTATCATAGTTAAATTATAATTTTTCATGTTATGTATTACAAAAATACTTTATCCCTCAAATGCAAGAACGAGTTTCGCTCAGCGGATGTTCTAATTAATATCATCACTGGGTGTCTCTCGTGTCTGGATCGGGAACTTCGTCATCGATAGTTCTAATAATAAATAGATTATTTATGACGTTATATGCTGCAAGTATTTTATCTTTCCGAAACAAAAACGAATTTTGCTCAGCAGATGTTCCAATTTATATCATCACTGGGTGTCTCTCGTGTCTGGATCGGGAACTTCGTCATCGATAGTTCTAATAATAAATAGATTATTTATGACGTTATATGCTGCAAGTATTTTATCTCTCCGCAACAAAAACGAATTTCGCTCAGCAGATGTTCCAATTTATATCATCACTGGGTGTCTCTCGTGTCTGGGTAGGGAACTTGGTCATCGTCAGTTATATTAATTAAATTATTGTTTTTCATGTTATGTATTGCAAGAATATTTTATCCCTCCAATGCAAGAACCAGTTTCGCTCAGCGGATGTTCTAAATAATATCATCACTGGGTGTCTCACGTGTCTGTATTGGGGACTTGGTCATCGTCAGTTATCTTAATTTAAATATTATTTTTAATGTTATGTATTGCAAATATTTTATCCCTCCGATGCAAAAACGAGTTTCGCTCAACAGATATTCCAATTTATATCATCACTGGGTGTCTCGCATCTGGATCGGGGACTTGCTCATCGTCAGTTATCATAGTTAACTTATTATTTTTCATGTTATGTATAGCAAAAATATTTTATCCCTCCAATGCAACAACGAGTTTCGCTCAGCGCATGTTCTAATTAATATCATCACTGGGTGTCCCTCGTGTCTGCATTGAGTACTTCATCATCGATACTTCTCATAATTAAAAGATTATTTATCACGTAATATGTTGCAAGTATTTTATCCCTTTGAAACAAAAACGAGTTTCGGTCAGCAGATGTTCCAATTTATATCATCACTGGGTGTCTCTCGTGTCTGTGTAGGGAACTTGGTCATAATAAGTTATCTTAAATAAAATATTATTATTCATGTTATGTATTGTAAATATTTTACCCCTCCGATGCAAAAACGAATTTCGCTCAGCAGATGTTCTAATTAATATCATCACTGGGTGTATCTCTTGTCTGGATTGAGGACTTCGTCATCGATACTTCTCATAATTAAAAGATTATTTATCACGTAATATATTGCAAGTATTTTATCTCTCCGAAACAAAAACGAGTTTCGCTCAGCAGATGTTCCAATTTATATCATCACTGGGTATCTCTCGTGTCTGGGTCGGGGAGTTGGTGATCGTCAGTTATCATAGTTAAATTATTATTTTTCATGTTATGTATTGCAAAAATATTTTATCCCTCCAATGCAAGAACGAGTTTCGCTCAGCAGATATTCCAAATTTATATCATCACTGGGTGTCTCTCGTGTCTGGATCGGGGACTTGGTCATCGTTATTTATCATAGTTAAATTATAATTTTTCATGTTATGTATTGCAAAAATATTTTATCCCTCCAATGCAAGAACGAGTTTCGCTCAGCGGATGTTCTAATTAATATCATCATTGGGTGTCTCTCGTGTCTGGATTGGGGACTTCGTCGTCGATACTTCTCATAATTAAAAGATTATTTATCACTTAATATGTTGCAAGTATTTTATCTCTCCGAAACAAAAACGAGTTTCGCTCAGCAGATGTTCCAATTTATATCATCACTGGGTGTCTCTCGTGTCTGGGTCGGGAACTTGGTCATAATAAGTTATCTTAAATAAATTATTATTATTCATGTTATGTATTGTAAACATTTTATCCCTCCGATGCAAAAACGAATATCGCTCAGCAGGTGTTCCAATTTATATCATCACTGGGTGTCACTCGTGTCTGGATCGGGGACTTAGTCATCGTCAGTTATCATAGCTAAATTATAATTTTTCATGTTATGTATTACAAAAATACTTTATCCCTCAAATGCAAGAACGAGTTTCGCTCAGCGGATGTTCTAATTAATATCATCACTGGGTGTCTCTCGTGTCTGGATCGGGAACTTCGTCATCGATAGTTCTAATAATAAATAGATTATTTATGACGTTATATGCTGCAAGTATTTTATCTTTCCGAAACAAAAACGAATTTTGCTCAGCAGATGTTCCAATTTATATCAACACTGGGTGTCTCTCGTGTCTGGATCGGGGACTTCGTCATCGATATTTCTAATAATAAATAGATTATTTATGACGTTATATGCTGCAAGTATTTTATCTCTCCGCAACAAAAACGAATTTCGCTCAGCAGATGTTCCAATTTATATCATCACTGGGTGTCTCTCGTGTCTGGGTAGGGAACTTGGTCATCGTCAGTTATATTAATTAAATTATTGTTTTTCATGTTATGTATTGCAAGAATATTTTATCCCTCCAATGCAAGAACGAGTTTCGCTCAGCGGATGTTCTAATTAATATCATCACTGGGTGTATCTCGTGTATGGATCGGGGACTTGGTCATCGTTATTAATCATAGTTAAATTATTATTTTTCTTGTTATGTATTACAAAAATACTTTACCCCTCCTATGCAAAAACGAGTTTCACTCAGCGGATGTTCTAATTAATATCATCACTGGGTGTCTCTCGTGTCTGGCACGGGAACTTGGTCATCGTCAGTTATCTTAATTAAATTATAATTTTTCATGTTATGTATTGCAAATATTTTATCCCTCGGATGCAAAATCGAATTTCGCTCAGCAGATATTCCAATTTATATCATCACTGGGTGCCTCTCGCGTCTGGATCGGAGACTTGGTCATCGCTACTTATCATAGTTAAATTATAATTTTTCATGTTATGCATTGCAAATATTTTATCCCTCCGATGCAAAAACGAATTTCGCTCAGCAGATGTTCCAATTTATATCATCACTGGGTGTCTCTCGTGTCTGGATCGGGAACTTCGTCATCGATAGTTATCCTAATTAAATTATTATTTCTCATGTTATGTATTGCAAAAATATTTTATCCCTCCAATGCAAGAACGAGTTTCGCTTAGCGGATGTTCTAAATAATATCATCACTGGGTGTCTCTCGTGTCTGTATTGGGGACTTGGTCATCGTCAGTTATCTTAATTAAAATATTATTTTTCATGTTATGTATTGCAAATATTTTATCCCTCCGATGCAACAACGAGTTTCGCTCAGCGGATGTTCTAATTAATATCATCACTGGGTGTCCCTCGTGTCTGCATTGAGTACTTCGTCATCGATACTTCTCATAATTAAAAGATTATTTATCACGTAATATGTTGCAAGTATTTTATCTCTTTGAAACAAAAACGAGTTTCGCTGAGCAGATGTTCCAATTTATATCATCACTGGGTGTCTCTCGCGTCTGTGTCGGGAACTTGGCCATAATAAGTTATCTTAAATAAATTATTATTATTCATGTTATGTATTGTAAATATTTTATCCCTCCAATACAAGAACGAGTTTCGCTCAGCGGATGTTCTAATTAATATCATCACTGGGTGTATCTCGTGTCTGGATCGGGGACTTGGTCATCGTTATTAATCATAGTTAAATTATAATTTTTCATGTTATGTGTTGCAAAAATATTTTATGCCTCCGATGCAAAAACGAATTTCGCTCAGCAGATGTTCCAATTTATATCATCACTGGGTGTCTCTCGTGTCTGGATCGGGAACTTCGTCATCGATAGTTCTAATAATAAATAGATTATTTATGACGTTATATGCTGCAAGTATTTTATCTCTCCCCAACAAAAACGAATTTCGCTCAGCAGATGTTCCAATTTATATCATCACTGGGTGTCTCTCGTGTCTGGATCGGGGACTTGGTCATCGTCAGTTATCATAGTTTAATTTTTATTTTTCATGTTATGTATTGCAAAAATATTTTATCCCTCCAATGCAAAAACGAGTTTCGCTCAGAAGTTGTTCCAATTTATATCATCACTGGGTGTCTCTCGTGTCTGGATCGGGGACTTGGTTATCGTTCTTTATCATAGTTAAATTATTATTTTTCCTGTTATGTATTGCAAAAATACTTTACCCCTTCGATGCAAAAGCAAGTTTCGCTCAGCGGATGTTCTAATTAATATCATCACTGGGTGTATCTCGTGTCTGGGTCGGGAACTTGATCATCGTCAGTTATCTTAATTAAATTACTATTTTTCATGTTATGTATTACAAAAATACTTTATCCCTCAAATGCAAGAACGAGTTTCGCTCAGCGGATGTTCTAATTAATATCATCACTGGGTGTCTCTCGTGTCTGGATCGGGAACTTCGTCATCGATAGTTCTAATAATAAATAGATTATTTATGACGTTATATGCTGCAAGTATTTTATCTTTCCGAAACAAAAACGAATTTCGCTCAGCAGATGTTCCAATTTATATCATCACTGGGTGTCTCTCGTGTCTGGATCGGGGACTTGGTCATCGTCAGTTATCATAGTTTAATTTTTATTTTTCATGTTATGTATTGCAAAAATATTTTATCCCTCCAATGCAAGAACGAGTTTCGCTCAGCAGATGTTCCAATTTATATCATCACTGGGTGTCTCTCGTGTCTGGATCGGGGACTTGGTCATCGTTCTTTATCATAGTTAAATTATTATTTCTCTTGTTATGTATTGCAAAAATACTTTACCCCTCCGATGTAAAAACAAGTTTCGCTCAGCGGATGTTTTAATTGATATCATCACTGTGTGTCTCTCGTGTCTGGGTCGGGAACTTGATCATCGTCAGCTATCTTAATTATATTATTATTTTTCATGTTATGTATTGCAAATATTTTATCCCTACGATGCAGAAACGAGTTTTGCTCAGCAGATATTCCAATTTATATCATCACTGGGTGTCACTCGCGTCTGAATCGGGGACTTAGTCATCATAATTTATCATAGTTAAATTATTATTTTTCATGTTACGTATTGCAAAAATATTTCATCCCTCCAATGCCAAAACGAGTTTCGCTCAGCGGATGTTCTAATTGATATCATCACTGGGTATCTCTCGTGTCTGTATTGAGGACTTCGTCATGGATACTTCTCATAATTAAAAGATTATTTATCACGTAATATGTCGCAAGTTTTTTATCTCTCCGAAACAAAAACGAGTTTCGCTCAGCAGATGTTCCAATTTATATCATCACTGGGTGTCACTCGTGTCTGGGTCGGGAACTTGGTCATAATAAGTTATCTTAAATAAATTATTATTATTCATGTTATGTATTGTAAACATTTTATCCCTCCGATGCAAAAACGAATATCGCTCAGCAGGTGTTCCAATTTATATCATCACTGGGTGTCACTCGTGTCTGGATCGGGGACTTAGTCATCGTCAGTTATCATAGCTAAATTATAATTTTTCATGTTATGTATTACAAAAATACTTTATCCCTCAAATGCAAGAACGAGTTTCGCTCAGCGGATGTTCTAATTAATATCATCACTGGGTGTCTCTCGTGTCTGGATCGGGAACTTCGTCATCGATAGTTCTAATAATAAATAGATTATTTATGACGTTATATGCTGCAAGTATTTTATCTTTCCGAAACAAAAACGAATTTTGCTCAGCAGATGTTCCAATTTATATCAACACTGGGTGTCTCTCGTGTCTGGATCGGGAACTTCGTCATCGATAGTTCTAATAATAAATAGATTATTTATGACGTTATATGCTGCAAGTATTTTATCTCTCCGCAACAAAAACGAATTTCGCTCAGCAGATGTTCCAATTTATATCATCACTGGGTGTCTCTCGTGTCTGGGTAGGGAACTTGGTCATCGTCAGTTATATTAATTAAATTATTGTTTTTCATGTTATGTATTGCAAGAATATTTTATCCCTCCAATGCAAGAACCAGTTTCGCTCAGCGGATGTTCTAAATAATATCATCACTGGGTGTCTCACGTGTCTGTATTGGGGACTTGGTCATCGTCAGTTATCTTAATTTAAATATTATTTTTAATGTTATGTATTGCAAATATTTTATCCCTCCGATGCAAAAACGAGTTTCGCTCAACAGATATTCCAATTTATATCATCACTGGGTGTCTCGCATCTGGATCGGGGACTTGCTCATCGTCAGTTATCATAGTTAACTTATTATTTTTCATGTTACGTATTGTAAACATTTTATCCCTCCGATGCAAAAACGAATATCGCTCAGCAGGTGTTCCAATTTATATCATCACTGGGTGTCTCTCGTGTCTGGATCGGGAACTTCGTCATCGATAGTTCTAATAATAAATAGATTATTTATGACGTTATATGCTGCAAGTATTTTATCTCTCCGCAACAAAAACGAATTTCGCTCAGCAGATGTTCCAATTTATATCATCACTGGGTGTCTCTCGTGTCTGGGTAGGGAACTTGGTCATCGTCAGTTATATTAATTAAATTATTGTTTTTCATGTTATGTATTGCAAGAATATTTTATCCCTCCAATGCAAGAACCAGTTTCGCTCAGCGGATGTTCTAAATAATATCATCACTGGGTGTCTCACGTGTCTGTATTGGGGACTTGGTCATCGTCAGTTATCTTAATTTAAATATTATTTTTAATGTTATGTATTGCAAATATTTTATCCCTCCGATGCAAAAACGAGTTTCGCTCAACAGATATTCCAATTTATATCATCACTGGGTGTCTCGCATCTGGATCGGGGACTTGCTCATCGTCAGTTATCATAGTTAACTTATTATTTTTCATGTTACGTATTGTAAACATTTTATCCCTCCGATGCAAAAACGAATATCGCTCAGCAGGTGTTCCAATTTATATCATCACTGGGTGTCACTCGTGTCTGGATCGGGGACTTAGTCATCGTCAGTTATCATAGCTAAATTATAATTTTTCATGTTATGTATTACAAAAATACTTTATCCCTCAAATGCAAGAACGAGTTTCGCTCAGCGGATGTTCTAATTAATATCATCACTGGGTGTCTCTCGTGTCTGGATCGGGAACTTCGTCATCGATAGTTCTAATAATAAATAGATTATTTATGACGTTATATGCTGCAAGTATTTTATCTATCCGAAACAAAAACGAATTTTGCTCAGCAGATGTTTCAATTTATATCAACACTGGGTGTCTCTCGTGTCTGGATCGGGAACTTCGTCATCGATAGTTCTAATAATAAATAGATTATTTATGACGTTATATGCTGCATTTTATCTCTCCGCAACAAAAACGAATTTCGCTCAGCAGATGTTCCAATTTATATCATCACTGGGTGTCTCTCGTGTCTGGGTAGGGAACTTGGTCATCGTCAGTTATATTAATTAAATTATTGTTTTTCATGTTATGTATTGCAAGAATATTTTATCCCTCCAATGCAAGAACCAGTTTCGCTCAGCGGATGTTCTAAATAATATCATCACTGGGTGTCTCACGTGTCTGTTTTGGGGACTTGGTCATCGTCAGTTATCTTAATTTAAATATTATTTTTAATGTTATGTATTGCAAATATTTTATCCCTCCGATGCAAAAACGAGTTTCGCTCAACAGATATTCCAATTTATATCATCACTGGGTGTCTCGCATCTGGATCGGGGACTTGCTCATCGTCAGTTATCATAGTTAACTTATTATTTTTCATGTTATGTATAGCAAAAATATTTTATCCCTCCAATGCAACAACGAGTTTCGCTCAGCGCATGTTCTAATTAATATCATCACTGGGTGTCCCTCGTGTCTGCATTGAGTACTTCATCATCGATACTTCTCGTAATTAAAAGATTATTTATCACGTAATATGTTGCAAGTATTTTATCCCTTTGAAACAAAAACGAGTTTCGGTCAGCAGATGTTCCAATTTATATCATCACTGGGTGTCTCTCGTGTCTGTGTAGGGAACTTGGTCATAATAAGTTATCTTAAATAAAATATTATTATTCATGTTATGTATTGTAAATATTTTATCCCTCCGATGCAAAAACGAATTTCGCTCAGCAGATGTTCTAATTAATATCATCACTGGGTGTATCTCTTGTCTGGATTGAGGACTTCGTCATCGATACTTCTCATAATTAAAAGATTATTTATCACGTAATATATTGCAAGTATTTTATCTCTCCGAAACAAAAACGAGTTTCGCTCAGCAGATGTTCCAATTTATATCATCACTGGGTATCTCTCGTGTCTGGGTCGGGGAGTTGGTCATCGTCAGTTATCATAGTTAAATTATTATTTTTCATGTTATGTATTGCAAAAATATTTTATCCCTCCAATGCAAGAACGAGTTTCGCTCAGCAGATATTCAAAATTTATATCATCACTGGGTGTCTCTCGTGTCTGGATCGGGGACTTGGTCATCGTTATTTATCATAGTGAAATTATAATTTTTCATGTTATGTATTGCAAAAATATTTTATCCCTCCAATGCAAGAACGAGTTTCGCTCAGCGGATGTTCTAATTAATATCATCATTGGGTGTCTCTCGTGTCTGTATTGGGGACTTGGTCATCGTCAGTTATCTTAATTAAAATATTATTTTTCATGTTATGTATTGCAAATATTTTATCCCTCCGATGCAACAACGAGTTTCGCTCAGCGGATGTTCTAATTAATATCATCACTGGGTGTCCCTCTTGTCTGCATTGAGTACTTCGTCATCGATACTTCTCATAATTAAAAGATTATTTATCACGTAATATGTTGCAAGTATTTTATCTCTTTGAAACAAAAACGAGTTTCGCTGAGCAGATGTTCCAATTTATATCATCACTGGGTGTCTCTCGCGTCTGTGTCGGGAACTTGGCCATAATAAGTTATCTTAAATAAATTATTATTATTCATGTTATGTATTGTAAATATTTTATCCCTCCAATACAAGAACGAGTTTCGCTCAGCGGATGTTCTAATTAATATCATCACTGGGTGTATCTCGTGTCTGGATCGGGGACTTGGTCATCGTTATTAATCATAGTTAAATTATAATTTTTCATGTTATGTGTTGCAAAAATATTTTATGCCTCCGATGCAAAAACGAATTTCGCTCAGCAGATGTTCCAATTTATATCATCACTGGGTGTCTCTCGTGTCTGGATCGGGAACTTCGTCATCGATAGTTCTAATAATAAATAGATTATTTATGACGTTATATGCTGCAAGTATTTTATCTCTCCCCAACAAAAACGAATTTCGCTCAGCAGATGTTCCAATTTATATCATCACTGGGTGTCTCTCGTGTCTGGGTAGGGAACTTGGTCATCGTCAGTTATCCTAATTAAATTATTGTTTTTCATGTTATGTATTGCAAGAATATTTTATCCCTCCAATGCAAGAACGAGTTTCGCTCAGCGGATGTTCTAAATAATATCATCACTGGGTGTCTCACGTGTCTGTATTGGGGACTTGGTCATCGTCAGTTATCTTAATTTAAATATTATTTTTAATGTTATGTATTGCAAATATTTTATCCCTCCGATGCAAAAACGAGTTTCGCTCAACAGATATTCCAATTTATATCATCACTGGGTGTCTCTCGCATCTGGATCGGGGACTTGCTCATCGTCAGTTATCATAGTTAACTTATTATTTTTCATGTTATGTATTGCAAAAATATTTTATCCCTCCAATGCAACAACGAGTTTCGCTCAGCGCATGTTCTAATTAATATCATCACTGGGTGTCCCTCGTGTCTGCATTGAGTACTTCATCATCGATACTTCTCATAATTAAAAGATTATTTATCACGTAATATGTTGCAAGTATTTTATCCCTTTGAAACAAAAACGAGTTTCGGTCAGCAGATGTTCCAATTTATATCATCACTGGGTGTCTCTCGTGTCTGTGTAGGGAACTTGGTCATAATAAGTTATCTTAAATAAAATATTATTATTCATGTTAAGTATTGTAAATATTTTATCCCTCCGATGCAAAAACGAATTTCGCTCAGCAGATGTTCTAATTAATATCATCACTGGGTGTATCTCTTGTCTGGATTGAGGACTTCGTCATCGATACTTCTCATAATTAAAAGATTATTTATCACGTAATATATTGCAAGTATTTTATCTCTCCGAAACAAAAACGAGTTTCGCTCAGCAGATGTTCCAATTTATATCATCACTGGGTATCTCTCGTGTCTGGGTCGGGGAGTTGGTCATCGTCAGTTATCATAGTTAAATTATTATTTTTCATGTTATGTATTGCAAAAATATTTTATCCCTCCAATGCAAGAACGAGTTTCGCTCAGAAGATGTTCCAATTTATATCATCACTGGGTGTCTCTCGTGTCTGGATCGGGGACTTGGTCATCGTTCTTTATCATAGTTAAATTATTATTTTTCTTGTTATGTATTGCAAAAATACTTTACCCCTCCGATGCAAAAACAAATTTCGCTCAGCGGATGTTCTAATTAACATCATCACTGGGTGTATCTCGTGTCTGGGTCGGGAACTTGATCATCGTCAGTTATCTTAATTAAATTATTATTTTTCATGTTATGTATTGCAAATATTTTATCCCTCCGATGCAAAAACGAGTTTCGCTCAGCAGATGTTCCAATTTATATCATCACTGGGTGTCACTCGTGTCTGGATCGGGGACTTAGTCATCGTCAGTTATCATAGCTAAATTATAATTTTTCATGTTATGTATTACAAAAATACTTTATCCCTCAAATGCAAGAACGAGTTTCGCTCAGCGGATGTTCTAATTAATATCATCACTGGGTGTCTCTCGTGTCTGGATCGGGAACTTCGTCATCGATAGTTCTAATAATAAATAGATTATTTATGACGTTATATGCTGCAAGTATTTTATCTTTCCGAAACAAAAACGAATTTTGCTCAGCAGATGTTCCAATTTATATCAACACTGGGTGTCTCTCGTGTCTGGATCGGGGACTTGGTCATCGTTATTTATCATAGTTAAATTATAATTTTTCATGTTATGTATTACAAAAATACTTTATCCCTCAAATGCAAGAACGTGTTTCGCTCAGCGGATGTTCTAATTATTATCATCACTGGGTGTCTCTCGTGTCTGGATCGGGAACTTCGTCATCGATAGTTCTAATAATAAATAGATTATTTATGACGTTATATGCTGCAAGTATTTTATCTTTCCGAAACAAAAACGAATTTCGCTCAGCAGATGTTCCAATTTATATCATCACTGGGTGTCTCTCGTGTCTGGATCGGGGACTTGGTCATCGTCAGTTATCATAGTTAAATTATTATTTTTCATGTTATGTATTGCAAAAATATTTTATCCCTCCAATGCAAAAACGAGTTTCGCTCAGAAGTTGTTCCAATTTATATCATCACTGGGTGTCTCTCGTGTCTGGATCTTGGACTTGGTTATCGTTCTTTATCATAGTTAAATTATTATTTTTCCTGTTATGTATTGCAAAAATACTTTACCCTCCGATGCAAAAACAAGTTTTGCTCAGCGGATGTTCTAATTAATATCATCACTGGGTGTATCTCGTGTCTGGGTCGGGAACTTGATCATCGTCAGTTATCTTAATTAAATAACTATTTTTCATGTTATGTATTACAAAAATACTTTATCCCTCAAATGCAAGAACGAGTTTCGCTCAGCGGATGTTCTAATTAATATCATCACTGGGTGTCTCTCGTGTCTGGATCGGGAACTTCGTCATCGATAGTTCTAATAATAAATAGATTATTTATGACGTTATATGCTGCAAGTATTTTATCTTTCCGAAACAAATACGAATTTCGCTCAGCAGATGTTCCAATTTATATCATCACTGGGTGTCTCTCGTGTCTGGATCGGGGACTTGGTCATCGTCAGTTATCATAGTTTAATTTTTATTTTTCATGTTATGTATTGCAAAAATATTTTATCCCTCCAATGCAAGAACGAGTTTCGCTCAGCAGATGTTCCAATTTATATCATCACTGGGTGTCTCTCGTGTCTGGATCGGGGACTTAGTCATCGTAATTTATCATAGTTAAATTTTTATTTTTCATGTTATGTATTGCAAAAATATTTCATCCCTCCAATGCCAAAACGAGTTTCGCTCAGCGGATGTTCTAATTGATATCATCACTGTGTGTCTCTCGTGTCTGGGTCGGGAACTTGATAATCGTCAACTATCTTAATTATATTATTATTTTTCATGTTATGTATTGCAAATATTTTATCCCTACGATGCAGAAACGAGTTTTGCTCAGCAGATGTTCCAATTTATATCATCACTGGGTGTCACTCGTGTCTGAATCGGGGACTTAGTCATCGTAATTTATCATAGTTAAATTTTTATTTTTCATGTTATGTATTGCAAAAATATTTCATCCCTCCAATGCCAAAACGAGTTTCGCTCAGCGGATGTTCTAATTGATATCATCACTGGGTGTATCTCGTGTCTGGATCGGGGACTTGGTCATCGTTATTAATCATAGTTAAATTATAATTTTTTATGTTATGTGTTGCAAAAATATTTTATGCCTCCGATGCAAAAACGAATTTCGCTCAGCAGATGTTTTAAATAATATCATCACTGGGTGTCTCTCGTGTCTGTATTGGGGACTTGGTCATCGTCAGTTATCTTAAATAAAATATTATTTTTCATGTTATGTATTGCAAATATTTTATCCCTCCGATGCAACAACGAGTTTCGCTCAGCGGATGTTCTAATTAATATCATCACTAGGTGTCCCTCGTGTCTGCATTGAGTACTTCGTCATCGATACTTCTCATAATTAAAAGATTATTTATCACGTAATATGTTGCAAGTATTTTATCTCTTTGAAACAAAAACGAGTTTCGCTGAGCAGATGTTCCAATTTATATCATCACTGGGTGACTCTCGCGTCTGTGTCGGGAACTTGGCCATAATAAGTTATCTTAAATAAATTATTATTATTCATGTTATGTATTGTAAATATTTTATCCCTCCAATACAAGAACGAGTTTTGCTCAGCGGATGTTCTAATTAATATCATCACTGGGTATATCTCGTGTCTGGATCGGGGACTTGGTCATCGTTATTAATCATAGTTAAATTATAATTTTTCATGTTATGTGTTGCAAAAATATTTTATGCCTCCGATGCAAAAACGAATTTGGCTCAGCAGATGTTCCAATTTATATCATCACTGGGTGTCTCTCGTGTCTGGATCGGGAACTTCGTCATCGATAGTTCTAATAATAAATAGATTATTTATGACGTTATATGCTGCAAGTATTTTATCTCTCCGCAACAAAAACGAATTTCGCTCAGCAGATGTTCCAATTTATATCATCACTGGGTGTCTCTCGTGTCTGGGTAGGGAACTTGGTCATCGTCAGTTATCCTAATTAAATTATTGTTTTTCATGTTATATATTGCAAAAATATTTTATCCCTCCAATGCAAGAACGAGTTTTGCTCAGCGGATGTTCTAAATAATATCATCACTGGGTGTCTCTCGTGTCTGTATTGGGGACTTGGTCATCGTCAGTTATCTTAATTTAAATATTATTTTTAATGTTATGTATTGCAAATATTTTATCCCTCCGATGCAAAAACGAGTTTTGCTCAGCAGATATTCCAATTTATATCATCAATGGGTGTCTCTCGCATCTGGATCGGGGACTTGCTCATCGTCAGTTATCATAGTTAACTTATTATTTTTCATGTTATGTATTGCAAAAATATTTTATCCCTCCAATGCAACAACGAGTTTCGCTCAGCGCATGTTCTAATTAATATCATCACTGGGTGTCCCTCGTGTCTGCATTGAGTACTTCGTCATCGATACTTCTCATAATTAAAAGATAATTTATCACGTAATATGTTGCAAGTATTTTATCTCTCCAAAACAAAAACGAGTTTCGCTCAGCAGATGTTCCAATTTATATCATCACTGGTTATCTCTCCTGTCTGGGTCGGGGAGTTGGTCATCGTCAGTTATCATAGTTAAATTATAATTTTTCATGTTATGTATTGCAAAAATATTTTTTCCCTCCAATGCAAGAACGAGTTTCGCTCAGCGGATGTTCTAATTAATATCATTATTGGGTGTCTCTCGTGTCTGGATTGGGGACTTCGTCGTCGATACTTCTCATAATTAAAAGATTATTTATCACTTAATATGTTGCAAGTATTTTATCTCTCCGAAAAAAAACGAGTTTTGCTCAGCAGATGTTCCAATTTATATCATCACTGGGTGTATCTCGTGTATGGATCGGGGACTTGGTCATCGTTATTAATCATAGTTAAATTATTATTTTTCTTGTTATGTATTACAAAAAGACTTTACCCCTCCGATGCAAAAACGAGTTTCATTCAGCGGATGTTCTAATTAATATCATCACTGCGTGTCTCTCGTGTCTGAGTCGGGAACTTGGTCATCGTCAGTTATCTTAATTAAATTATAATTTTGCATGTTATGTATTGCAATTATTTTATCCCTCCGATGCAAAAACGAGTTTCGCTCAGCAGATGTTCTAATTTATATCATCACTGGGTGTCACTAGTGTCTGGATCGGGGACTAAGTCATCGTAATTTATCATAGTTAAATTATTATTTTTCATGTTTTGCATTGCAAAAATATTTTATCCCTCCAATGCAAAAACGAGTTTTGCTCAGCGGACATCCGCTGAGTGATGATATTTATTAGAACATTCTAATAAATATAATTATTTTTCATGTTATGTATTGCAAAAATATTTTATCCCTCCAATGCAAGAACGAGTTTCGCTCAGTGGATGTTCTAATTAATATCATCGCTGGGTGTCTCTTGTGCCTGGATTGGGGTCTTCGTCATCGATACTTCTCATAATTAAAAGATTATTTATCACTTAATATGTTGCAAATATTTTATCTCTCCGAAACTAAAACGAATTTAGCTCAGCAGATGTTCCAATTTAAATCGAGACTGTGTGTCTCTCGTGTCTGGGTCGGGAACTTGGTCATCGTAAGTTATATTAAATAAATTATTATTATTCATGTTATGTATTGCAAATATTTTATTCCTCCGATGCAAAAACGAATTTCGCTCAGCAGATGTTCCAATTTATATCATCTCTGGGTATCTCTCGTGTCTGGGTCGGGGAGTTGGTCATCGTCAGTTATCATAGTTAAATTATTATTTTTCATGTTGTGTATTGCAAAAATATTTTATCCCTCCAATGCAAGAACGAGTTTCGCTCAGCATATGTTCCAATTTATATCTTCATTGGGTGTCTCTCGTGTCTGCATTGGGGACTTCGTCATCGATAGTTCTCATACAAAAAGATTATTTATCACGTTTTATGTTGCAAGTATTTTATCTCTCCAAAACAAAAACGATTTCGCTCAGCAGATGTTCCGATTAATATCATCACTTTGTGTTTCTCTTGTCTGGATCGTGGACTTGGTCATCGATACTTCTCACAATAAAAAGATTATTTTATTGTGAGAAGTATCGATTGGTATGTATTGTATATATTTAATTCCTCCGATGCAAAAACGAGTTTCCCTCAGCAGATGTGACAATTTATATTATCACTGGGTGTCTCTCGTGTCTGGATTGGGGACTTCGTCACCGATGCTTCTCACAATAAAAAGATTATTTTATTGTGAGAAGTATCGATGTATACATACATACATACACATATACATACACATACAAAATCACGTACATATATACACGTACACATACACTTATATATGATGAATACCTCCCTAACAACAAGTGTATGTAAAACCCAACTTAAAATAATGTTTGAAATAAATACATACATACATATAAATGCACAATAAAATATACATAACGCTATAACAGAACAGTATAATATAATTACTGGGTGTTCCTCGTGTCTGGATCGGCGACGTAGTCATCGATAATTACCGTAATTAAGATACTATTTTTCATGGCATGTATTGTAAATATTTTTTTCCTCCGATACACAAATCAGTTTCGCTCAGTAGATGTCCTAATTATTGTCATCACTGGGTGTTTCTTGTGCATAAATCGGGAACTTTTTCATCGATAATTATCATACAATTTTATTTGTCATATTATGTATTGCAAATGTTTTAGCTCTTCGAAACACAAACGAGTTCTGCTGAGAAAATGTTCCAAATAATATCATCACTGGGTGTCGCTTGTGTCTAGATCGGGAACTTGGTCATCGATAGTTACCATAATTAAAATATTATTTTTCATGGTATGTATTGTATTTTTTTCCTCCGATACAAAAATTAGTTTTGCTCAACAAATGTCCTAATTAATATCATCACTGGTTGTTTCTCGTGTCTAGGTGGGGGAATTTGTCATCTATAATTATCATGAAATATTATTTGTCATATTATGTATTGCAAATGTTTTATCTCTTCGATACACAAACGAGTTCCACTCAGCAGATGTTCCAATTTATATTACCACTGGGTGTCTCTCGTGTCTAAATCGGGGACTTGGTAAAATATTATTTTTCATAGTTAATGTTGTAAATATTTTTTTCCTCCGATACGAAAATGAGTTTCGCTCAGGAGATGTCATAATTAATATCATCACCGGATGTCTCTCGTGTCTGGATCGGGTACTTCTTCATTGATAGTTACCATAATTCAAATATTATTTTTCATGGTATGTATTGCTAATATTTTTTGCTTCGATACCAAAATGAAATTCGCTCAGCAGATGTCCTAATTAATATCATCACTGGGTGTTTCTCTTGTTTGGATCAAGTTCAAATTTGTTAAATAAGGAGAAAGGAAGTATCATAGGCGTTTCGGACGAAGACGAAATTGAGGCTGAAATGATTCAAAGTGACCATGACCCAGAATCTCAAAAAAGTGCCAATGAAACGGACTCTGAATTATGATAATATTGAGGTGTTGTTTGGTCATGTAAGAGAATATAATCAATATCAAACAATAAAAGTATAAAGTGGGCGAAAGAGCTGTCGCGTACCAGCGTCTGGTTTCGTAGTCACAATATTATGAGGGAAACATCCGGGCTTAAGAGAACAGCCAGAGCAATTAGTGCAGTAGCAACATCAGATGTATTCTTTCCCATGTTTACAAAGGATAATATAAATTTAGTATTACACCACATCAACAAGTACATAACATCAATTTAAGGAGAGTTTCAACGCGAGCGTGATTGTAAAATGCTAGAACATGAAGGAATTCTGGCTTACTTAGATTTGATTTACATGTTTGGTTAATCCATTTTCTTTATTTGAATTTCCAGGAACCATGGGCTATCGACGGAACAGGCATCGACTTTTTCGAAATAAAATATCATTCAACAGATTTCTTTTTATAATAAGATATATTCGATTTGACGATGAAAATACTAGGAAAGAAAGACAATTTATAGATAAATTGGCAGTAGTAAAGGAGTTAACTTATATGATGAATAATAATATCGACTCAATTATTCTGCGTCTGAAAATGTCACCCTGGATTAACAATTACCAGCATTTGTAGGTAGATTTTCTGGTGATGTTTATATTCCTAATAAGCTCATCAAGTATGGTATAAAGCATTGCACACTCGTTGATTCGGAAACATTTAGTCTATTGAAATTCGAAATGTATAGTGGAGTATAATCCAAAGGTCCATATTGAATGGCTAATTATGCAGTCAGTCTGATGAAGAGGATGACGAACCCATCTCCGGTACTGGGCAAAACATCACGATGCGCAATTGGTTTAATAGCATCCCTCCTGCAAATACACTTTTCAAGGATTATTAGCTCACTTTGGTTGAAACTATTCGTAAGAAAAAGCCAGGAATTCTACTTTGCTTCCTACTCAAACACACCCTAGTTGAGCAAACTGGATTGCCCAATTTGAATTTCAAGGAGACGTAACTCTTTTCTCTCATATCCAAAAAAATTAAAGGCTGTACTGCTGGTTTCGTCCATGCATTGTGACAATTCTGTGGTCGAAAGTAAAAAAAATTAACTGGATGTTATTTTGTATTATAATCGCACAAAAGGTGGGATCTAAACTAACGACTAAATGTCCGCTAAGTGTAACGTCGGAAGGCGCACAGAAAAATGTCCAAAGGTTTAATACATCATCATTTAAACGTTGCTGGTAGCAATGCTTGTGTGATTAATAAAAACAGAATTGACCACAAAATATAGAGTTTTTCAAACACCTTTCTGCTGATTTGACAAAAGCACACCAACAAACTCGATCTGCAATACCACAATTAATCCGGGACATACCCTTCAAGAGAAGTGCTGATATTCAAGATTCTGGCTCCACGCGCAGAAGCGGTCCATCTACTAAATATAAAAAATGTCATATTTACACAAGGTCATAAGACGAAAAAATTAAATTTGTGTACGCTAAATACAAGCAGCATATCTATCATGATCACTCCATTGTGATATGTGATAAATATATTGATTAAAAAGGTTTTGGTTGGTTTAACATAAACGTTGATTATAAAGACTGTCAGTCCTTAGTACAATGTTGATACTGACTAATTTTTATATTAAATGTTGAACACATTTGGCGTTAATTTTGGTAGTATTGAAATGAAAATAAATGAAATAAACTATGACTCCGTCCTATTGCGTAACAGTCAGGAGCATAAAATGTTACCAAACCCAATATCGAAGGGTCATCAAAGTAACTATTTTAAAAATATGTGTTCAGGCAATCCTCGTCGGAGTTGAAGTGAATTACGTTCGACCATGACCATTATAAAATCTGAAGGAAACAAATGAGGAGAGTATACTTATATCTTTGATGCACCAATATACTGTAGTTTTTAAATCATTTTTCCGCCATTGGTATATAAGTTACTGCGTGTGAAAACCAGATGATTGCACTGATTTCAATGATACTACGGATTAAAGAGGTAAGCAAGTCACAAAACATCCACTGTCATAAAAATCGCGGTAATGCCGCATGACAAATCCTAGGATCCTGTAGGCCTTCTGACAAGTTTCAATGATATCGTCGTGAAATGTTAGATGGCTTTCCATAATTACATCGAGGTCCCGCATAGATTAAGTCATAATTTTGCATCAAAGGTACATGTAGGCGGAAGTACGTCATCGTTGTACATTTGATCACCTTAAACTATAGCTTGTTGCTCAGACTCCAGTTATACACTGAGTTGACACCACTTTGAAGTAGCTCACAACCAGGTAGCGTTTTTATCCCCGAGAATAGTTGCAAATCATCGACAAATAGGAGGCAAGTAGCAGTTCAGACAACTGAGGACAAATCATTAATCAAAATGAGAAACAAACGAGGACTTAAATTACTATCTTAGCTATCTCCAGAACCACTAGGGCTAGATTATTGTGAGCTGCAAAATTAAGTTGATTAATTACTGCGGCACAAAAGTGTTTGTGTGTGAGTCCGACTCTCACTTGTAAGGTTTATGTTTCGTCTCTTCAGCCAACAGAATACATGATACATGACATTATAATCAGTTTTTCTTTTGGAAATGTACGAGTTAACTGGTAATTATCATCTTGGCTGTTTATAAGTTTATTAAATTGGCATCTATGGGTTTCCGAACCAAAATAAGGCGTTTATAATCTATACATTTGTTTCATAACTTATTCCTTGTCTATGATACAGTATTGCAACATTTCCAGAAGGTTAAGGCTCTTGCAGTCTGCATATATTGCGGGGTGCGTGGTATCATCAAAGTGATATATGGTGCGACGCACCTAACACCTTAGGCGGCCATGAATACTGAGCGGTACGATAGAAAGAAATCGACAATTCGGTGTTTTCATTGAGTCTTTTTTCATATAGATCTTCTGTTTATGATAATAAACCTTTAGAATGTAATAATCATCAAGAAAGTGTTGAAAATATATATATATATATATATATATATATATATATATATATATATATATACATATATATATATATATATATATATATATATATATATATATGTATATGTATATATATATATATATTTATATATATATTTACATATATATATATATATTTTTACGATAATGGATGATAATGGAAACCAGAATAGTTTTAGAATTTTTGTCTGTTGGTCGAATTTTGATGAAGTAAACAAATATCGAAAGAATCGAAATCCTTTGAAAAAACCTGCCAAGTACGTATTGAAATACACATAAAGTTGGATATTTTAATGTCCATTTAGTATTACTTGCTACTCAGAAAAGTAGAAGTCATTCCTTATTCAAAAGATAAACAAGTATTGCGTGGTTTATGTCCTTCAGGCGATTTTTGAGTTTTTGTGCCGTAAAATATCCAATGTTCGCACAGTCAACATGCATTTTGAAAACTGGCATTTAGGAAAGAATTACATTGGGATTCTCTCAATATTCAATGTTCAGTATTCCTTTCCACAATATTCAAATACTCCATCACGACGATAGGAAGGAAGGCTACTTCGCGGTTCATACATTTAGAAATGACATTTACATATAAAAAACCAGTAAAGCTCGGTGTTTGTACATTTTGTTTGTGGTGTTGTTTGTTAAGCAAAAAGTGATTTAAGACCGTTATTAGTATTAATTACTTGCAATTAAAATTCATACTATTTAAAAACAATGTAAATAAAATTAAAAATTTGCGACAATGTCTATTAAAATTGTGCGATTTCATCAGCGTATGTCTAGATTTCATTTTATATTCAGGTTATACTTAAAAAAAAACAATTTTTAGTTTTGATGTTTCTTAGAAGTTTCAAAATTAAAATACTGTTTTAAATTAACAAAATCCATCTCTATATTAAATTTTAGGGTACCGTACTTTAAAACGAATAATGTTACCCTTACGAATCACTTCATTGTCTGTCTGTATGTTAACATACCTTTTCTCAGGAACCGTTAGAGGTATCAAGTTAATATTAAATACTGATATTAACTTGAAAACTTTGGCTGTTTGAGAGAAAACTGCATTTAAAATATTACCTACTTTGATACTGACTCATTTAATAAAAGTACCAAGGGTATTTCCCGTTGATATGGAATCTTGAAATTTGATACGATTTTAGATAGAATAATTACAAACTAATTTGTTCAATTTTCGTTTTTTTATATTTGTACAATACCTACTTACTAAGCTTTACGATATTACGATTTAATGGAACAGAACAATCAGGGCACAAGTTTGAATGGTACTGGACCGTATTATCTAATTTACGTAAAATTTGCAACTGTATTATAATTAACAAATTATAATACAGTTGCAGACAAATCCGTCCTATAATTACAGTTACGGAAGTTCAAAAATAAATAAAAGTAATAAAAACTAACAAAAGAAATGAAAACCGACGGCAAAGGGTGGAAGCCACTATTCGAAATTTTTAAAGCCTGGAATATGTTATGTATTTTGCAGGGTTGCTAATATGAAAGACAATGAATTTCCTTTATATACCAAAATTGAAATTTCACACAACGAACGAGACGAACCTCGTCCGCTTTGTTTTTTTCGCGGGTTGTTGCTAAGCTTTCTAACGCTCGATGTAAGGCTTTTCTTTAGGGCTTTTTTGATTCGTCATGGTATTTTTTACTCTTTTTATGCGTTTCTCATGCTATTATACACGGTTGGCACTCATATACCGCAATATTTTGTCCAAACACATAATTTTCATTAATTCAGTTCCGACAATTCAATTTTTAGCAATATCACCGCACTTACTGTACACTATATAACAGTACTCAATAAGATGATATAAATGCTATCTAATATAACATTTTATTATATCGGAATGGACAAACATACTAACTTAAGTGTGCGTCGAGTGATACAAAACACTTCTGTTTCTCCTCTGTTCAGTTGCACCAATTTATGCAAAAGCACGCTTATATTATAATATTTTAAATTTCATTTCTTCGTCTGTAGAATTATACATTACATAAGCATGCATATTTAGTCAATTATAAGACATTTCAATTTTAACATTACATGAAAACGTAACGCTTGCCTGCGTCTGGTTGGGAAGGAATCCACTGTTGTCTCGAAGGTTAAAATTTATATTCCATGCAAAAATAGATGGGAAAGATTTAGAATTGCTAGTCCAAAAAAACGAATTTTTTAAAATTGTTTTTGCAATATGTTTATACTTTTTGAAAGTGTTGTTTTTTTGCGTAACTTGACATATTAAAGCGGATCCCAGAAACAGAAAGCGGATCTAGGATTGTTAATTACTAATGCGAAATTTCTCTTGGTTGTACTAACTAGTTTAATGCTATATGTGTACAAAACGACGGAGTTGTTAACAAAATGCAAAAAATTCCGTGATAAACTCACAGGTTATATACAAAATAGCTATCATGTTATTTCGTGAAAAATAAGGAAAGTTCCACAGTAAGAGAAAAACAGTCCGCGTAGCAGTGTAGTAGACACATGTATTTATTCGAGGGCCCGTCGTAGCGCGGTGCTGTTTTCCAAACTTTGTGGTTTTATTATTTTAGTGCAAGTGAAATTGAGTTTTTGCTTCGTTTTATATATGGAGACTTATTTATTGAGATGGTTAAATTATTACTAATTTGCAGCTACCATAGCGGTCCATTACCACCAAGTACAGGCATATAAACAAGTCCAAGATATTGATTGTTGTATTTGAATGTTTTTATTATTTTGATTGTGTATTTATATATAGTTCATTTTTGATTTCAGTACCTACAAAGATAATAATTCTGACAAAAGAGGGAGTCCTCTTTTGTAAATTTTATTTCTGTGACATGTAACCTGTCACGGAAATAAAATTTAGGACAATTTTTTTATATATTTTGCTTGTTACGAATAAGCACATATCCATGATCAGATTTGGAATATTAAGCTATTGAATATTCTACAAAATTAGAAAACGCTGGTGTGATTCAGTGTTACAAGATAAATAAAAAAAATTTATAAATTTCGGAATAGTTTTAAAGGACGATAGCTTTCTTCAAACAATAAAATTTGTATTAAATGTGAGAAAACACGAAAATATTTTATGAGAATCGGGTAAACTGAGCAAAATAGAATAAAATAAAGATACCTTGAAAATTACCTAAAGATAACGTGGCTTAGCTAGGTAATTCTAATTCTAATCATATAATGAACTATAAGTTTTCAATATATATAATGAGGACAAGTTTTGTTTTCAAATACAGAGACGTATGGGTTTACCTTTCGCAAGCACTCGATGAGCTGATCGAAAACATAGACGCTGAATTGATTACTGGGATGAACTTGAAAACAAGCATCGTGGCCCTATCGCGCTCATCAAGTGCCCCAAAACTTTAGCGTATCGAATTTTGTGAGAAACTTTTGATGTTAATCTTCGATGGAATCGAGATCGAAGGTACGGGTTTGTGGGCGGTTTTCCAACTTCGGTAGCCAGTGAGACTAATATTGATTTGAAGTGTTGACAGTTCGCCCGGCTGTTTTTTTGTTAGAATATTTACTAGATCGATAGTAACCTTATTTTTCTGGATTTAGTTTATTATTATATTTCTTCATTTTCAATTACAGATTTCATCAATTCGTTTTATTAAAACATTTCACTTCTTACATAAATGTTTCTTCTTAGTGTCTCAGTGAGTCTAAGTGTGTCTTCTGTCCTATTATCCAGTGAAATAAAGTCTGAATTATGGATTGAAAACCCAAACGCTACTTTTTGTACGAAAATGACATATAACCCCAACACCTATTCCCATTATACATCTGAAAAACCCCAAGCCTAAGATACATAGATCTAAATTGCTTCAGAGGGTATAAATTAGGCTCATCTAAATATAATAATATAAACTAGGGGTATACAAAAATAAAAACCACCCTGAGAACGGTTCGTTTTAAATATTTGCTAAAATTAAATCTTTTTTTTTCATCAAAAATAATTAGCAATACAAATAACAGAATATTTTTGGACATCCCCTTGTTATGCTGTAATAAGACATAGTATCTTCAATTGAAGCTTCTTTTAGGAAATTCTGCTAAAAACGAATAACCGAGTAATATTAAACATCCTGTTGTCTTGTTGTGGTCAGATACACTATTCCCGCCATTCCACCCGGTCAGATACAGTAACATTAGTTTAAGCTTCTTAAATATAATTCGGATTACGAAGTAATGCCATGGTTACTTTTACCAATATTCATATGAAAAACTGCCAATAATTCTGTCATGATTTTCTTAAAGAAGCCCAAATATAATTTTTTTCATAGAAAGATCTTGTATAGTAGAAAATAGTGGGATCGCAAGTACAAAAGCTATTCCTTAAATATTGAATATATTTGGCGTTAATTTTGTAGAAATCCATTATTCACAATTAAATGAAACTACCTGATGTAGTACTATTTCTATTTTCTATATGTTTTATTATTTCTACTTTCTTTAAGTTCTCTACCACGACCTAGGTGTCGTTGTATTACAACATCTTCAGCATAATAGCCCACCTGAGACAAAGAAAGACAAGGAAACCTAGGTCGTGGTAGAGAACTTAAAGAAAGTAGAAATAATACTACATCACGTAGTTTTATTTAGTTGTTAATTGTGTATCCCTAACATATTAAAAAATGTTTATCGATGAAAATCTTTTCTTCAAAACTAACGGTTGTAAGGTAATAAACAGTAAAACTGATTGTAAAAATTAATCACGCTGAATTTTTTTCCATCTGATCATTTTTGTGCAATCTGTAAATATTAATTTCATATTTATATATTTTAGTATTATGACATTTTTAGAATTTTTGGAGCAATCCTTTTGGTGAAAATGAAGAGTAACAGCAATTTTTGAATATATTTCCCAAAAAACCATACCCAAAAAAACACATTCCCTATCTTAATGCTCTTCATTGGCACCGAAACGTTGTCCTAGGTTCATTTGCCAGTATGATAACTTTTCTCTAACTCCAATCATCAGAATCCTGATAATACCTTATCTCCATCTGTCGGTATCCTGACACAATATTAACAGCATTTGTTGGTATATTAATACTATCCTAACACTATTTTTCTGTAACGTGACGCCATCCTGACGCCAATCGTGGTTATCCCATATATAATACCACCCTAACTAAAAACATCCGTCAGTATCTTAATACTGTTTCAACGTCAATCATATGTATTTTAATGTTATCCTAACTCCATTTATCCTTTGTGTAAATAAGTTAAATTATTTCACTATGAATGGGTACAAACTGTCATAAACTTATGTGAACTTTTAATAACTGATCTCAAACTTAACTGGGAGATTTTTCTTCTTTTAATTATAAATAACTGCTTTATTCCCATATACTGTTTGTACCGATTATTTACCATTTTTATCCGTTTATTTAGATTTCATTAACAAAGCATTATATTAATATAAGTACAATTTCCTAACTTTACTTTAAATTAACGAAATACTTTTCAGTGTATATAAGCCCCAAGGGGACTTATTTAATTATCGATATTTATTGTTCTGAATTAAATTTGAAAACTGAAATCCAATTTTTTTATTTGAATATATATATATTGCAATACCATCTACCAGTCAATTTGTAGAATTGACAAAAATATTTTAAACAATAATATTGTATAAAATTACGAAACACAGACATTGTTTTTTGTGTGTAAATATACCTTAAATAATAAAAAAATATACGTTTAATTAAACAATAATATTAAAACTACTACAAGTAAATGATTAAATTTTGATATATTATTATTAAATTGTTTTAGTTAATAAATATGACCATATTAATAATTGGGTTAAGTGAAAATGAGGGTTAAGTTAAAATCTTATCATTTATCCTTTATGAAGTAAAATAAAACCACGATAATTGCAGTTGCTTTGTGTCCTAATTAACGATCAAAATCAGACTTACTAAAAATACCAAATGAACAGCTATGATTAAGTCAAAAGACGTAGGAGTACCTACGTTTAAGTCGTAGGAATATCTACGTTTAAGTCATAAAGGCGAGTGTTTTTTGGTATCCGTATTTCTTAGTCACGCGACCTGCGTAGACCATTGTCGGAAGCGCTTTAATGAAATCAAATGACCATAATTGATACTTTTTAGGTCAGTTCATGTTAGCAACTATTTGCAGTCAGTTCAAGAGAACTTCGATGTATATGCATACATACATACATATATATATATATATATATATATATATATATATATATATATATATATATATATATATATACATATATATATTTATACACAAACAGGACATCTCGGACGAAAAACTACCTAATATTTTGGAAAAATGTTTTTGCGATCCATATAATAGCCCTTTCAAACTAAATATGAAAAAATTCGAGTATTTAATTTTTTCCCTAAAATTTCCACATGAAAATTTTTGGGACTTAGCTACTGGCCGTTACTGGGCGATACGTGAAGTTATGCGGGTTAATATTCTTTCTTACTACGTCAAAAACGCGCTCTCAAAATGTTTATCACCAATGCTTTTTTTTGGAATAGATTAAAGAAGCAATATAAAAGTGGAAACATTGTTCATAGAATAATTTCGAAGGTATCATTAATTAAGTAATTGTCTCTAATAATATCAGTTTTAATTTAAGAACTACAATTAGAAATTGCTGTTTTGTTAATTAAGTGTAACACTCGAAACTTTGAATAAAAATTATGAGAGGAAAGTGAATTTTATCAAAAGTGAAATTTTCACGGTTTTTCTTTATTTAATCGAAAAGAAAACTTGTATTAATGTTGTTTTAAATAGACAAAATCATTTCATGTAAAATAATCAACATGACATAGTCATCACCACAGAAATTAAGTTTTCGCAAAACAATTTTTTTTGTTTATATTATGTCCCTCATTTATTATTATCATGTTCAAACGTGATGAAAAAAAATTAGTAAATATTTATTGAACTGTGGAAACCAATTACGTAAAATTAATTCGTTCTTCCTAATTGGATATTTCAGTAACATTCACTCCCTTCAAACTAGAAAATTATTTGCATTTTGACACCTATAAAACAGTTTTACATTTCAAAGAAATAACTAACTATACTAGTCAGACAAGATTTCCGAGTTTGGAAAAACTTGGAAACTTAGGTTGTATATGTGAAATTAAGAGGCATGCTTAAAAAAACAGAGTACTGAATAATTTATGGTTCCTGGGTATAATGTATTTCTGAATAATCCAATATAATTTGTAATAAATTTCTAATCTGTTAATAAATAATTAATTAATGCTAACTTTGAATACCCATATTCTCTTTGGTAATCGTTATTTAGATTATTGTAATTTGTATTACAACATTTTTATCATTTTTATTTTTAACATTTACATTAACATTCCATAAATTATTTCTATTATTTTGTATATTGTCACTGTTATTTTTATATTATTATACACGATTAAATGAAACTACGTGATGTAGTATTATTTCTACTTTCTTTAATTTCTTTACCACGACCTAGGTTTCGTTGTATTACATCTTCAGGTGGGATATTAGCAATGATCTTTGCTAATAGCCCACCTGAAGATGTTGTAATACAACGAAACCTAGGTCGTGGTAAAGAAATTAAAGAAAGTAGAAATAATACTACATCACGTAGTTTCATTTAATTGTGAATAATGAATTTCTACAAAATTAACGCCAAATATATTCAATATATTATTATAGTTAAACATCCGCAAAAGTAATTAACGTTATTTTTAATTTTATTTTCTTGTATTTCATTTACAATTAATATGTACTATATAATAATAAAGTACATATTAATACATATCAGTTACATATATACATAAGTACATATTAGTTATCCAACAATTGTTTGCTAATTCATTTCATCCAATTGTTGTTATGCCAATTTTTAATCAGTATAGCGTTATTTATTATCATGGTTTTAACAAATCATTACATGTTTCAATATTTAAGGTAGATTAGTGTTTGGATGTGACAATGTTAGGATAGAAGTCTGCTTAGTATAAAACGCATACAATGTTATAACGGGATTTCATTTTTCCCTGTATTAAATAAGTGTATAAATTTTAAAATAACATGGAGTTAAATGAATAATTCATTTTCGGTGTAACTACAAAGTCAATACTCACTCCCCTAGATTTTGAAATTACTAAGATACCAGTCTGTCCAGACTCGATCTATTTCAGAACACAACATTTTTCTATAAAAAAATATTAAAAATTTTAAGGAAATTTTGATTAAACTTTAATTGATCTAAGGAATTTTTGTCCTGCCCAGAGCGTAGCTACTCAATATATGTGGTATATATTATATTTATGTAATTGCTATTTGTAACTTCTTCCGCAAAAGTTAATTTTTTTCTTTAAGAAAAAAAATAAGTAGAAATCAAAAATAATTTTAAATTAAACCCTATTACAATACTAAAATTTTTTTTTCGGTCCTTTAAATTAGTCGACAAATTCAAATTTTGTTATTAAATTGCAAGCATTACAGATTAAGCAACTGATATCATTATGTATTTCATGTCTGAGTCAATCGTTAAGAATTAAAAATGAAAAATAAAACGAGTTCAGTTCAGTCGCGTTTGAAGTTCATTTCTTAATGCAAATATCAAACTATTTATCGTTAACAAGAATAAAGGTAGTCTATTACATATCTGTAACATGTCATTAAGAAAATGAAATGAATAATTACGAAAAGATATAAGATCAAACTTAGAATTGGTACGTAATAGGAAAAGATTAATTAGTTTCAAATTATATTTTAAGGCCCAATTATGATTGTAATTGTTAATTAGCACTTTTGAGAGGAATAAGTAATTAAGGTTATTTGCAAGCTATTAGCAAACTAGTATATATATTAAGACAAACCCAAATGATATTACAGTGTTCATTCTGGTATCAATAAGATAACATATTAACAAAAATATTTGGTCCGAATGTATTGGTTTACGGTATAGAAATAAAATTTGAATCACTTCATATAAAGACGAAGTTTTATTTTTAGATCAGCTGTATAGACAGCGCCATAAAAATAAGTTTCGCTTACTAGAGGTATAATTAATATTTTCAATGGATGCTTCTCGTATGGATCGGGGTTTGGTCATTGTCAGTTCTGATAAATTAACGATTATTTTTATTGCTGCATATTGCAAATATTTTATTTCTCCGACATAACCAGTCTCGCTCAGCAGATATTCTAATTGATGTCATCACTAGGTGTCTCTCGTATCTGGGTCGGGGATTAGATCTTCAATAGTTCATTTTCGAGTTAGTTTTCTTCAAGTGTATTTCAAAAGTAAGATCATTTTTCATGTTATGCATTGCAAATAGTTTACTGTTCCGACTCAAAAACGAAATTTGCTCAGCAAATATAACTGGGTGATTTTCATGTCTGGATCGGGGACTTGGTCACCGATATTAATCATAATTATAATATTATTTTTCAAGTTTTAAATAGCAAATATTTCATTCCTCAAATAAAAAAACGAGTTTCGCCAAGCAGATGTTCTAATTATTATCATCACTGGGTGTCTCTCGTGTCTGCATCGGGGACTTAATCATCTATCGTTATCATAATTAAAATAATATTTATGATGTTATGTGTTGCAAATATTTTATCTCTCCGATACAAAAACGAGTTTCGCTCAGCAGATGTTCTAATTATTATCATCACTGGGTGTCTTTCGTGTCTGCATCAGGAACTTGGTCACCTATTGTTATCATAATTATAATAATATTTATCATGTTATGTGTAGCAAATATTTTATCTCTCCGATACAAAAACGACTTTTGATTAGCAGATATTATAATTAATATCATCACTGGGTGTCTCTCGTGTCTGGATCGGGAACTTGGTCACTTATCGTTATCATAATTAAAATAATATTTATCATGTTATGTGTTGCAAATATTTTATTTCTTCTGACACAAAAACGAGTTTCGCTCAGCAGATTTTCTAATTAATATCATCACTGGGTGTCTCTCGGGTCTGGATCGGGGACTTGGTCATCTATCGTTATCATAATTAAAATAATATTTATCATGTTATGTGTTGCAAATAATTTGTCTCTCCCATACAAAAACGAATTCCGCTCAGCAGATATTCTAATTAATATCATCACTGGGTGTCTCTCGTGTCTGGATCGGGGACTTGGACATCAATCATTACCATAATTAAAATATTATTTATCAAGCTATGAATTGCAAATATTTTATCTCTCCGATACAAAAACGAGTTTCGCTCAGCAGATGTTCTAATTTATATCATCACTGGGTGTCTCTCGTGTCTGGATCGGGGACTTGGTCATCATTCGTTATCATAATTAAAATAATATTTATCATGTAATGTGTTGCAAATATTTTATCACTCCGATAAAAAAACTAGTTTCGCTCAGCAGATGTTCTAATTAATATCATCACTGGTTGTCTCTCGTGTCTGGATCGAGGACTTGGTCATCTATCGTTATCATAATCAAAATAATATTTATCATGTAATGTGTTACACATATTTTATCTCTCCGATACAAAAACGAATTCCGCTCAGCAGATGTTCTAATTAATATCATCACTGGGTGTCTCTCGTGTCCAGATAGGAGACTTGTACATGTATCTTTATAATAATTAAAATATTATTCATCATGCTATGTGTTGCAAATAATTTGTCTCTCCGATACAAAAACGAATTCCGCTCAGCAGATGTTCTAATTAATATCATCACTGGGTGTCTCTCGTGTCTGGATCGGGGACTTGGTCATCTATCGTTACCATAATTAAAATAATATTTATCATGTTATGTGTTGCAAATATTTTATCTCTCCGATACAAAAACTAGTTTCGCTCAGCACATGTTCTAATTAATATCATCACTGGGTGTCTCTCGTGCCTGGATCGAGGACTTGGTCATCTATCGTTATCATAATTAAAATAATATTTATCATGTTATGTGTTGCAAATATTTTATCTCTCCGATACAAAAACGAGATACGCTCAGAAGATGTTCTAATTAATATCATCACTGGGTGTCTCTCGTGTCTAGATAGGGGACTTGTACATGTATCTTTACCATAATTAAAATATTATTTATCATGCTATGTGTTGCAAATAATTTGTCTCTCCGATACAAAAACGAATTCCGCTCAGCAGATGTTCTAATTAATATCATCACTGGGTGTCTCTCGTGTCTGGATCGGGAACTTGGTCATCTATCGTTATCATATTTAAAATAATATTTATCACGTTATGTGTTGCAAATATTTTATCACTCCGATACAAAAACTAGTTTCACTCAGCAGATGTTCTAATTAATATAATCACTGGGTGTCTCACGTGTCTGGATCAGAGACTCGGTCATCTATCGTTATCATATTTAAAATAATATTTATCATGTTATGTGTTGCAAATATTTTATCTCTCAGATACAAAAACTAGTTTCGCTCAGCAGATGTTCTAATTAATATCATCACTGGGTGTCTCTAGTGCCTGGATCGGGGACTTGGACATGTATCTTTATCATAATTAAAATAATATTATTCATACTATGTGTTGCAAATAATTTGTCTCTAGGATACAAAAACTAATTCCGCTCAGCAGATGTTCTAATTTATATCATCACTGGGTGTCTCTCGTGTCTGGATCGGGGACTTGGACATCTATCGTTACCATATTAAAAAAATTGTCATGCTATGTGTTGCAAATATTTTATCTCTCCGATACAAAAACGAGTTTCGTTCAGTAGATGTTCTAATTAATATCATCACTGGGTGTCTCTCGTGTCTGTATCGGGGACTTGATCATCTGTCGTTATCATAATTAAAATAATATTTATCATGTTATGTGTTGCAAATATTTTATCTCTCCGATACAAAAACGAGTTACGCTCAGAAGATGTTCTAATTAATATCATCACTGGGTGTCTCTCGTATCTAGATCAAGGACTTGGATATCAATCATTATCATAATTAAAATATTATTTATCATGCTATGTATTGCAAATATTTTATCTCTCCGATACAAAAACGAGTTTCGCTCAGCAGATGTTCTAATTAATATCATCACTGGTTGTCTCTCGTGTCTGGATCGAGGACTTGGTCATCTATCGTTATCATAATTAAAATAATATTTATCATGTAATGTGTTACACATATTTTATCTCTCCGATACAAAAACGAATTCCGCTCAGCAGATGTTCTAATTAATATCATCACTGGGTGTCTCTCGTGTCTAGATAGGAGACTTGTACATGTATCTTTATAATAATTAAAATATTATTTATCATGCTATGTGTTGCAAATAATTTGTCTCTCCGATACAAAAACGAATTCCGCTCAGCAGATGTTCTAATTAATATCATCACTGGGTGTCTCTCGTGTCTGGATCGGGGACTTGGTCATCTATCGTTACCATAATTAAAATAATATTTATCATGTTATGTGTTGCAAATATTTTATCTCTCCGATACAAAAACTAGTTTCGCTCAGCACATGTTCTAATTAATATCATCACTGGGTGTCTCTCGTGCCTGGATCGAGGACTTGGTCATCTATCGTTGTCATAATTAAAATAATATTTATCATGTTATGTGTTGCAAATATTTTATCTCTCCGATACAAAAACGAGATACGCTCAGCAGATGTTCTAATTTATATCATCACTGGGTGTCTCTCGTGTCTAGATAGGGGACTTGTACATGTATCTTTACCATAATTAAAATATTATTTATCATGCTATGTGTTGCAAATAATTTGTCTCTCCGATACAAAAACGAATTCCGCTCAGCAGATGTTCTAATTAATATCATCACTGGGTGTCTCTCGTGTCTGGATCGGGAACTTGGTCATCTATCGTTATCATATTTAAAATAATATTTATCACGTTATGTGTTGCAAATATTTTATCACTCCGATACAAAAACTAGTTTCACTCAGCAGATGTTCTAATTAATATAATCACTGGGTGTCTCACGTGTCTGGATCAGAGACTCGGTCATCTATCGTTATCATATTTAAAATAATATTTATCATGTTATGTGTTGCAAATATTTTATCTCTCAGATACAAAAACTAGTTTCGCTCAGCAGATGTTCTAATTAATATCATCACTGGGTGTCTCTAGTGCCTGGATCGGGGACTTCGACATGTATCTTTATCATAATTAAAATAATATTATTCATACTATGTGTTGCAAATAATTTGTCTCTAGGATACAAAAACTAATTCCGCTCAGCAGATGTTCTAATTTATATCATCACTGGGTGTCTCTCGTGTCTGGATCGGGGACTTGGACATCTATCGTTACCATATTAAAAAAATTGTCATGCTATGTGTTGCAAATATTTTATCTCTCCGATACAAAAACGAGTTTCGTTCAGTAGATGTTCTAATTAATATCATCACTGGGTGTCTCTCGTGTCTGTATCGGGGACTTGGTCATCTGTCGTTATCATAATTAAAATAATATTTATCATGTTATGTGTTGCAAATATTTTATCTCTCCGATACAAAAACGAGTTACGCTCAGAAGATGTTCTAATTAATATCATCACTGGGTGTCTCTCGTGTCTAGATCAAGGACTTGGATATCAATCATTATCATAATTAAAATATTATTTATCATGCTATGTATTGCAAATATTTTATCTCTCCGATACAAAAACGAGTTTCGCTCAGCAGATGTTCTAATTTATATCATCACTGGGTGTCTCTCGTGTCTGGATCGGGGACTTGGTCATCTATCGTTATCATAATTAAAATAATATTTATCATGTTATGTGTTGCAAGTATTTTATCTCTCCGATACAAAAACGAGTTACGCTCAGAAGATGTTCTAATTAATATCATCACTGGGTGTCTCTCGTGTTTAGATCAAGGACTTGGATATCAATCATTATCATATTTAAAATATTATTTATCATGCTATGTATTGGAAATATTTTATCTCTCCGATACAAAAACGAGTTTCGCTCAGCAGATGTTCTAATTTATATCATCACTGGGTGTCTCTCGTGTCTGGATCGGGGACTTGGTCATCTATCGTTATCATAATTAAAATAATATTTATCATGTAATGTGTTACAAATATTTTATTTCTCCGATACAAAAACGAATTCCGCTCAGCAGATGTTCTAATTAATATCATCACTGGGTGTCTCTCGTTTCTGGATCGGGGACTTGGTCATCTATCGTTATCATAATTAAAATAATATTTATCATGCTATGTATTGCAAATATTTTATCTCTCCGATACAAAAACGAGTTTCGCTCAGCAGATGTTCTAATTTATATCATCACTGGTTGTCTTTCGTGTCTGGATCGGGGACTCGGTCATCTATCGTTATCATATTTAAAATAATATTTATCATGCTATGAATTGCAAATATTTTATCTCTCCGATAGAAAAACAAGTTTCGCTCAGCAGATGTTCTAACTAATATCATCACTGGGTGTCTCTCGTGTCTGGATCGGGGACTTGGTCATCTATCGTTATCATAATTAAAATATTATTTATCATGCTATGTATTGGAAATATTTTATCTCTCCGATACAAAAACGAGTTTCGCTCAGCAGATGTTCTAATTTATATCATCACTGGGTGTCTCTCGTGTCTGGATCGGGGACTTGGTCATCATTCGTTATCATAATTCAAATAATATTTATCATGTAATGTGTTGCAAATATTTTATCACTCCGATAAAAAAACTAGTTTCGCTCAGCAGATGTTATAATTAATATCATCACTGGTTGTCTCTCGTGTCTGGAGCGAGGACTTGGTCATATATCGTTATCATAATTAAAATAATATTTATCATGTTATGTGTTGCAAATATTTTATCTCTCCGATACAAAAACGAGTTTCGCTCAGCAGATGTTCTAATTAATATCATCACTGGGTGTCTCTCGTGTCTAGATCAAGGACTTGGATATCAATCATTATCATAATTAAAATATTATTTATCATGCTATGTATTGCAAATATTTTATCTCTCCGATACAAAAACGAGTTTCGCTCAGCAGATGTTCTAATTTATATCATCACTGGGTGTCTCTCGTGTCTGGATCGGGGACTTGGTCATCATTCGTTATCATAATTCAAATAATATTTATCATGTAATGTGTTGCAAATATTTTATCACTCCGATAAAAAAACTAGTTTCGCTCAGCAGATGTTATAATTAATATCATCACTGGTTGTCTCTCGTGTCTGGAGCGAGGACTTGGTCATATATCGTTATCATAATTAAAATAATATTTGTCATGTTATGTGTTGCAAATATTTTATCTCTCCGATACAAAAACGAGTTTCGCTCAACAGATGTTCTAACTAATATCATCACTGGGTGTCTCTCGTGTCTGGATCGAGAACTTGGTCATCTACCGTTATCATAATTAAAATTATATTTATCATGCTATGTATTGGAAATATTTTATCTCTCCGATACAAAAACGAGTTTCGCTCAGCAGATGTTCTAATTTATATCATCACTGGGTGTCTCTCGTGTCTGGATCGGGGACTTGGTCATCATTCGTTATCATAATTAAAATAATATTTATCATGTAATGTGTTGCAAATATTTTATCACTCCGAAAAAAAACTAGTTTCGCTCGGCAGATGTTATAATTAATATCATCACTGGTTGTCTCTCGTGTCTGGAGCGAGGACTTGGTCATCTATCGTTATCATAATTAAAATAATATTTATCTTGTAATGTGTTGCAAATATTTTATCTCTCCGATACAAAAACGAATTCCGCTCAGCAGATGTTCTAATTAATATCATCACTAGGTGTCTCTCGTGTCTGGATCGGGGACTTGGTCATCTATCGTTATAATAATTAAAATAATATTTATCATGCTATGTATTGCAAATATTTTATCTCTCCGATACAAAAACGAGTTTCGCTCAGCAGATGTTCTAATTTATATCATCACTGGTTGTCTCTCGTGTCTGGATCTGGGACTTGGTCATCTATCGTTATCATATTTAAAATAATATTTATCATGCTATTAATTGCAAATATTTTATCTCTCCGATAGAAAAACAAGTTTCGCTCAGCAGATGTTCTAACTAATATCATCACTGGGTGTCTCTCGTGTCTGGATCGGGGACTTGGTCATCTATCGTTATCATAATTAAAATATTATTTATCATGCTATATATTGCAAATATTTTATCTCTCCGATACAAAAACGAGTTTCGCTCAGCAGATGTTCTAATTTATATCATCACTGGGTGTCTCTCGTGTCTGGATCGGGGACTTGGTCATATATCGTTATCATAATTAAAATAATATTTATCATGTTATGTGTTGCAAATATTTTATCACTCCGATGCAAAAACTAGTTTCGCTCAGCAGATGTTCTAATTAATATAATCACTGGGTGTCTCATGTGTCTGGTTCAGTGACTCCGTCATCTATCGTTATCATAATTAAAATAATATTTATCATGTTATATGTCGCAAATATTTTATCTCTCAGATACAAAAACTAGTTTCGCTCAGCAGATGTTCGAATTAATATCATCACTGGGTGTCTCTCGTGCCTGGAGCGGGGACTTGGTCATCTATCGTTAACATAATTAAAATTATATTTATCATGTTATGTGTTGCAAATATTTTATCTCTCCGAGACAAAAGCGAGTTACACTCAGAAGATGTTCTAATTAATATCATCACTGGGTGTCTCTCGTGTCTAAATAGGGGACTTGAACATGTATCTTTATCATAATTAAAATATTATTAATCATACTATGTGTTGCAAATAATTTGTCTCTAGGATACAAAAACTAATTCCGCTCAGCAGATTTTCTAATTTATATCATCACTGGGTGTCTGTCGTGTCTGGATCGGGGACTTGGACATCTATCGTTACCATATTTAAAAAAAATTGTCATGCTATGTGTTGCAAATATTTTATCTCTCCGATACAAAAACGAGTTTCGCTCAGCAGATGTTCTAATTAATATCATCACTGGGTGTCTCTCGTGTCTGGATCGGGGACTTGGCTATCAATCATAATCATAATTAAAATAATATTTATCATGTTATGTGTTTCAAATATTTTATCTCTCCGATACAAAAACGAGTTACGCTCAGAAGATGTTCTAATAAATATCATCACTGGGTCTCTCCCGTTTATGGATAGGTGACTTGGACATGTATCTTTATCATAATTAAAATATTATTTATCATGCTATGTGTTGCAAATAATTTGTCTCTCCGATACAAAAACGAGTTTCGCTCAGCAGTTGTTCTAATTTATATCATCACTGGTTGTCTTTCGTGTCTGGATCGGGGACTCGGTCAACTATCGTTATCATATTTAAAATAATATTTATCATGCTATGAATTGCAAATATTTTATCTCTCCGATAGAAAAACAAGTTTCGCTCAGCAGATGTTCTAACTAATATCATCACTGGGTGTCTCTCGTGTCTGGATCGGGGACTTGGTCATCTATCGTTATCATAATTAAAATATTATTTATCATGCTATGTATTGGAAATATTTTATCTCTCCGATACAAAAACGAGTTTCGCTCAGCAGATGTTCTAATTTATATCATCACTGGGTGTCTCTCGTGTCTGGATCGGGGACTTGGTCATCATTCGTTATCATAATTCAAATAATATTTATCATGTAATGTGTTGCAAATATTTTATCACTCCGATAAAAAAACTAGTTTCGCTCAGCAGATGTTATAATTCATATCATCACTGGTTGTCTCTCGTGTCTGGAGCGAGGACTTGGTCATATATCGTTATCATAATTAAAATAATATTTATCATGTTATGTGTTGCAAATATTTTATCTCTCCGATACAAAAACGAGTTTCGCTCAACAGATGTTCTAACTAATATCATCACTGGGTGTCTCTCGTGTCTGGATCGAGAACTTGGTCATCTACCGTTATCATAATTAAAATATTATTTATCATGCTATGTATTGGAAATATTTTATCTCTCCGATACAAAAACGAGTTTCGCTCAGCAGATGTTCTAATTTATATCATCACTGGGTGTCTCTCGTGTCTGGATCGGGGACTTGGTCATCATTCGTTATCATAATTAAAATAATATTTATCATGTAATGTGTTGCAAATATTTTATCACTCCGATAAAAAAACTAGTTTCGCTCGGCAGATGTTATAATTAATATCATCACTGGTTGTCTCTCGTGTCTGGAGCGAGGACTTAGTCATCTATCGTTATCATAATTAAAATAATATTTATCTTGTAATGTGTTGCAAATATTTTATCTCTCCGATACAAAAACTAATTCCGCTCAGCAGATGTTCTAATTAATATCATCACTAGGTGTCTCTCGTGTCTGGATCGGGGACTCGGTCATCTATCGTTATATATTTAAAATAATATTTATCATGCTATGAATTGCAAATATTTTATCTCTCCGATAGAAAAACAAGTTTCGCTCAGCAGATGTTCTAACTAATATCATCACTGGGTGTCTCTCGTGTCTGGATCGGGGACTTGGTCATCTATCGTTATCATAATTAAAATATTATTTATCATGCTATGTATTGGAAATATTTTATCTCTCCGATACAAAAACGAGTTTCGCTCAGCAGATGTTCTAATTTATATCATCACTGGGTGTCTCTCGTGTCTGGATCGGGGACTTGGTCATCATTCGTTATCATAATTCAAATAATATTTATCATGTAATGTGTTGCAAATATTTTATCACTCCGATAAAAAAACTAGTTTCGCTCAGCAGATGTTATAATTAATATCATCACTGGTTGTCTCTCGTGTCTGGAGCGAGGACTTGGTCATATATCGTTATCATAATTAAAATAATATTTATCATGTTATGTGTTGCAAATATTTTATCTCTCCGATACAAAAACGAGTTTCGCTCAGCAGATGTTCTAATTAATATCATCACTGGGTGTCTCTCGTGTCTAGATCAAGGACTTGGATATCAATCATTATCATAATTAAAATATTATTTATCATGCTATGTATTGCAAATATTTTATCTCTCCGATACAAAAACGAGTTTCGCTCAGCAGATGTTCTAATTTATATCATCACTGGGTGTCTCTCGTGTCTGGATCGGGGACTTGGTCATCATTCGTTATCATAATTCAAATAATATTTATCATGTAATGTGTTGCAAATATTTTATCACTCCGATAAAAAAACTAGTTTCGCTCAGCAGATGTTATAATTAATATCATCACTGGTTGTCTCTCGTGTCTGGAGCGAGGACTTGGTCATATATCGTTATCATAATTAAAATAATATTTGTCATGTTATGTGTTGCAAATATTTTATCTCTCCGATACAAAAACGAGTTTCGCTCAACAGATGTTCTAACTAATATCATCACTGGGTGTCTCTCGTGTCTGGATCGAGAACTTGGTCATCTACCGTTATCATAATTAAAATTATATTTATCATGCTATGTATTGGAAATATTTTATCTCTCCGATACAAAAACGAGTTTCGCTCAGCAGATGTTCTAATTTATATCATCACTGGGTGTCTCTCGTGTCTGGATCGGGGACTTGGTCATCATTCGTTATCATAATTAAAATATTATTTATCATGCTATGTATTGGAAATATTTTATCTCTCCGATACAAAAACGAGTTTCGCTCAGCAGATGTTCTAATTTATATCATCACTGGGTGTCTCTCGTGTCTGGATCGGGGACTTGGTCATCATTCGTTATCATAATTCAAATAATATTTATCATGTAATGTGTTGCAAATATTTTATCACTCCGATAAAAAAACTAGTTTCGCTCAGCAGATGTTATAATTAATATCATCACTGGTTGTCTCTCGTGTCTGGAGCGAGGACTTGGTCATATATCGTTATCATAATTAAAATAATATTTATCATGTTATGTGTTGCAAATATTTTATCTCTCCGATACAAAAACGAGTTTCGCTCAGCAGATGTTCTAATTAATATCATCACTGGGTGTCTCTCGTGTCTAGATCAAGGACTTGGATATCAATCATTATCATAATTAAAATATTATTTATCATGCTATGTATTGCAAATATTTTATCTCTCCGATACAAAAACGAGTTTCGCTCAGCAGATGTTCTAATTTATATCATCACTGGGTGTCTCTCGTGTCTGGATCGGGGACTTGGTCATCATTCGTTATCATAATTCAAATAATATTTATCATGTAATGTGTTGCAAATATTTTATCACTCCGATAAAAAAACTAGTTTCGCTCAGCAGATGTTATAATTAATATCATCACTGGTTGTCTCTCGTGTCTGGAGCGAGGACTTGGTCATATATCGTTATCATAATTAAAATAATATTTGTCATGTTATGTGTTGCAAATATTTTATCTCTCCGATACAAAAACGAGTTTCGCTCAACAGATGTTCTAACTAATATCATCACTGGGTGTCTCTCGTGTCTGGATCGAGAACTTGGTCATCTACCGTTATCATAATTAAAATTATATTTATCATGCTATGTATTGGAAATATTTTATCTCTCCGATACAAAAACGAGTTTCGCTCAGCAGATGTTCTAATTTATATCATCACTGGGTGTCTCTCGTGTCTGGATCGGGGACTTGGTCATCATTCGTTATCATAATTCAAATAATATTTATCATGTAATGTGTTGCAAATATTTTATCACTCCGATAAAAAAACTAGTTTCGCTCAGCAGATGTTATAATTAATATCATCACTGGTTGTCTCTCGTGTCTGGAGCGAGGACTTGGTCATATATCGTTATCATAATTAAAATAATATTTGTCATGTTATGTGTTGCAAATATTTTATCTCTCCGATACAAAAACGAGTTTCGCTCAACAGATGTTCTAACTAATATCATCACTGGGTGTCTCTCGTGTCTGGATCGAGAACTTGGTCATCTATCGTTATCATATTTAAAATAATATTTATCATGCTATTAATTGCAAATATTTTATCTCTCCGATAGAAAAACAAGTTTCGCTCAGCAGATGTTCTAATTTATATCATCACTGGGTGTCTCTCGTGTCTGGATCGGGGACTTGGTCATCATTCGTTATCATAATTAAAATAATATTTATCATGTAATGTGTTGCAAATATTTTATCACTCCGATACAAAAACTAGTTTCGCTCAGCAGATGTTATAATTAATATCATCACTGGGTGTCTGTCGTGTCTGGATCGGGGACTTGGTCATCTATCGTTATCATAATTAAAATATTATTTATCATGCTATGTGTTTCAAATATTTTATCTCTCCGATACAAAAACGAGTTACGCTCAGAAGATGTTCTAATAAATATCATCACTGGGTCTCTCCCGTTTATGGATAGGTGACTTGGACATGTATCTTTATCATAATTAAAATATTATTTATCATGCTATGTGTTGCAAATAATTTGTCTCTCCGATACAAAAACGAGTTTCGCTCAGCAGTTGTTCTAATTTATATCATCACTGGTTGTCTTTCGTGTCTGGATCGGGGACTCGGTCAACTATCGTTATCATATTTAAAATAATATTTATCATGCTATGAATTGCAAATATTTTATCTCTCCGATAGAAAAACAAGTTTCGCTCAGCAGATGTTCTAACTAATATCATCACTGGGTGTCTCTCGTGTCTGGATCGGGGACTTGGTCATCTATCGTTATCATAATTAAAATATTATTTATCATGCTATGTATTGGAAATATTTTATCTCTCCGATACAAAAACGAGTTTCGCTCAGCAGATGTTCTAATTTATATCATCACTGGGTGTCTCTCGTGTCTGGATCGGGGACTTGGTCATCATTCGTTATCATAATTCAAATAATATTTATCATGTAATGTGTTGCAAATATTTTATCACTCCGATAAAAAAACTAGTTTCGCTCAGCAGATGTTATAATTCATATCATCACTGGTTGTCTCTCGTGTCTGGAGCAAGGACTTGGTCATATATCGTTATCATAATTAAAATAATATTTATCATGTTATGTGTTGCAAATATTTTATCTCTCCGATACAAAAACGAGTTTCGCTCAACAGATGTTCTAACTAATATCATCACTGGGTGTCTCTCGTGTCTGGATCGAGAACTTGGTCATCTACCGTTATCATAATTAAAATATTATTTATCATGCTATGTATTGGAAATATTTTATCTCTCCGATACAAAAACGAGTTTCGCTCAGCAGATGTTCTAATTTATATCATCACTGGGTGTCTCTCGTGTCTGGATCGGGGACTTGGTCATCATTCGTTATCATAATTAAAATAATATTTATCATGTAATGTGTTGCAAATATTTTATCACTCCGATAAAAAAACTAGTTTCGCTCGGCAGATGTTATAATTAATATCATCACTGGTTGTCTCTCGTGTCTGGAGCGAGGACTTGGTCATCTATCGTTATCATAATTAAAATAATATTTATCATGTAATGTGTTGCAAATATTTTATCTCTCCGATACAAAAACGAATTCCGCTCAGCAGATGTTCTAATTAATATCATCACTAGGTGTCTCTCGTGTCTGGATCGGGGACTTGGTCATCTATCGTTATAATAATTAAAATAATATTTATCATGCTATGTATTGCAAATATTTTATCTCTTTGATACAAAAACAAGTTTCGCTCAGCAGATGTTCAAATTTATATCATCATTGGTTGTCTCTCGTGTCTGGATCTGGGACTTGGTCATCTATCGTTATCATATTTAAAATAATATTTATCATGCTATTAATTGCAAATATTTTATCTCTCCGATAGAAAAACAAGTTTCGCTCAGCAGATGTTCTAACTAATATCATCACTGGGTGTCTCTCGTGTCTGGATCGGGGACTTGGTCATCTATCGTTATCATAATTAAAATATTATTTATCATGCTATGTATTGCAAATATTTTATCTCTCCGATACAAAAACGAGTTTCGCTCAGCAGATGTTCTAATTTATATCATCACTGGGTGTCTCTCGTGTCTGGATCGGGGACTTGGTCATCTATCGTTATCATAATTAAAATAATATTTATCATGTTATGTGTTGCAAATATTTTATCACTCCGTTGCAAAAACTAGTTTCGCTCAGCAGATGTTCTAATTAATATAATCACTGGGTGTCTCATGTGTCTGGTTCAGTGACTCCGTCATCTATCGTTATCATAATTAAAATAATATTTATCATGTTATATGTTGCAAATATTTTATCTCTCAGATACAAAAACTAGTTTCGCTCAGCAGATGTTCGAATTAATATCATCACTGGGTGTCACTCGTGCCTGGAGCGGGGACTTGGTCATCTATCGTTATCATATTTAAAATAATATTTATCATGCTATTAATTGCAAATATTTTATCTCTCCGATAGAAAAACAAGTTTCGCTCAGCAGATGTTCTAATTTATATCATCACTGGGTGTCTCTCGTGTCTGGATCGGGGACTTGGTCATCATTCGTTATCATAATTAAAATAATATTTATCATGTAATGTGTTGCAAATATTTTATCACTCCGATACAAAAACTAGTTTCGCTCAGCAGATGTTATAATTAATATCATCACTGGGTGTCTGTCGTGTCTGGATCGGGGACTTGGTCATCTATCGTTATCATAATTAAAATATTATTTATCATGCTATGTATTGCAAATATTTTATCTCTCCGATACAAAAACGAGTTTCGCTCAGCAGATGTTCTAATTTATATCATCACTCTGTGTCTCTCGTGTCTGGATCGGGGACTTGGTCATTTATCGTTATCATAATTAAAATAATATTTATCATGCTATGTATTGCAAATATTTATCTCTCCGATACAAAAACGAGTTTCGCTCAGCAGATGTTCTAATTTATATCATCACTGGGTGTCTCTCGTGTCTGGATCAGGGACTTGGATATCAATCATTATCATAATTAAAATATTATTTATCATGCTATGTATTGCAAATATTTTATCTCTCCGATACAAAAACGAGTTTCGCTCAGCAGATGTTCTAATTTATATCATCACTGGGTGTCTCTCGTGTCTGGATCGGGGACTTGGTCATCATTCGTTATCATAATTCAAATAATATTTATCATGTAATGTGTTGCAAATATTTTATCACTCCGATAAAAAAACTAGTTTCGCTCAGCAGATGTTATAATTAATATCATCACTGGTTGTCTCTCGTGTCTGGAGCGAGGACTTGGTCATATATCGTTATCATAATTAAAATAATATTTGTCATGTTATGTGTTGCAAATATTTTATCTCTCCGATACAAAAACGAGTTTCGCTCAACAGATGTTCTAACTAATATCATCACTGGGTGTCTCTCGTGTCTGGATCGAGAACTTGGTCATCTACCGTTATCATAATTAAAATTATATTTATCATGCTATGTATTGGAAATATTTTATCTCTCCGATACAAAAACGAGTTTCGCTCAGCAGATGTTCTAATTTATATCATCACTGGGTGTCTCTCGTGTCTGGATCGGGGACTTGGTCATCATTCGTTATCATAATTAAAATAATATTTATCATGTAATGTGTTGCAAATATTTTATCACTCCGATAAAAAAACTAGTTTCGCTCGGCAGATGTTATAATTAATATCATCACTGGTTGTCTCTCGTGTCTGGAGCGAGGACTTGGTCATCTATCGTTATCATAATTAAAATAATATTTATCATGTAATGTGTTGCAAATATTTTATCTCTCCGATACAAAAACGAATTCCGCTCAGCAGATGTTCTAATTAATATCATCACTAGGTGTCTCTCGTGTCTGGATCGGGGACTTGGTCATCTATCGTTATAATAATTAAAATAATATTTATCATGCTATGTATTGCAAATATTTTATCTCTTTGATACAAAAACAAGTTTCGCTCAGCAGATGTTCAAATTTATATCATCATTGGTTGTCTCTCGTGTCTGGATCTGGGACTTGGTCATCTATCGTTATCATATTTAAAATAATATTTATCATGCTATTAATTGCAAATATTTTATCTCTCCGATAGAAAAACAAGTTTCGCTCAGCAGATGTTCTAACTAATATCATCACTGGGTGTCTCTCGTGTCTGGATCGGGGACTTGGTCATCTATCGTTATCATAATTAAAATATTATTTATCATGCTATGTATTGCAAATATTTTATCTCTCCGATACAAAAACGAGTTTCGCTCAGCAGATGTTCTAATTTATATCATCACTGGGTGTCTCTCGTGTCTGGATCGGGGACTTGGTCATCTATCGTTATCATAATTAAAATAATATTTATCATGTTATGTGTTGCAAATATTTTATCACTCCGTTGCAAAAACTAGTTTCGCTCAGCAGATGTTCTAATTAATATAATCACTGGGTGTCTCATGTGTCTGGTTCAGTGACTCCGTCATCTATCGTTATCATAATTAAAATAATATTTATCATGTTATATGTTGCAAATATTTTATCTCTCAGATACAAAAACTAGTTTCGCTCAGCAGATGTTCGAATTAATATCATCACTGGGTGTCACTCGTGCCTGGAGCGGGGACTTGGTCATCTATCGTTATCATATTTAAAATAATATTTATCATGCTATTAATTGCAAATATTTTATCTCTCCGATAGAAAAACAAGTTTCGCTCAGCAGATGTTCTAATTAAATCTCACTGGGTGTCTCTCGTGTCTGGATCGGGGACTTGGTCATCATTCGTTATCATAATTAAAATAATATTTATCATGTAATGTGTTGCAAATATTTTATCACTCCGATACAAAAACTAGTTTCGCTCAGCAGATGTTATAATTAATATCATCACTGGGTGTCTGTCGTGTCTGGATCGGGGACTTGGTCATCTATCGTTATCATAATTAAAATATTATTTATCATGCTATGTATTGCAAATATTTTATCTCTCCGATACAAAAACGAGTTTCGCTCAGCAGATGTTCTAATTTATATCATCACTGTGTGTCTCTCGTGTCTGGATCGGGGACTTGGTCATTTATCGTTATCATAATTAAAATAATATTTATCATGCTATGTATTGCAAATATTTATCTCTCCGATACAAAAACGAGTTTCGCTCAGCAGATGTTCTAATTTATATCATCACTGGGTGTCTCTCGTGTCTGGATCGGGGACTTGGTCATCATTCGTTATCATAAGTAAAATAATATTTATCATGTAATTTGTTGCAAATATTTTATAACTCCGATAATAAAACTAGTTTCGCTCAGCAGATGTTATAATTAATATCATCACTGGTTGTCTCTCGTGTCTGGAGCGAGGACTTGGTCATCTATCGTTTTCATAATTAAAATAATATTTATCATGTAATGTGTTGCAAATATTTTATCTCTCCGATACAAAAACGAATTCCGCTCAGCAGATGTTCTAATTAATATCATCACTGGGTGTCTCTCGTGTCTGGATCGGGGACTTGGTCATTTATCGTTATCATAATTAAAATAATATTTATCATGCTATGTATTGCAAATATTTTATCTCTCCGATACAAAAACGAGTTTCGCTCAGCAGATGTTCTAATTTATATCATCACTGGGTGTCTCTCGTGTCTGGATCGGGGACTTGGTCATCATTCGTTATCATAATTAAAATAATATTTATCATGTAATGTGTTGCAAATATTTTATAACTCCGATAAAAAAACTAGTTTCGCTCAGCAGATGTTATAATTAATATCATCACTGGTTGTCTCTCGTGTCTAGATCAAGGACTTGGATATCAATCATTATCATAATTAAAATATTATTTATCATGCTATGTATTGCAAATATTTTATCTCTCCGATACAAAAACGAGTTTCGCTCAGCAGATGTTCTAATTTATATCATCACTGGGTGTCTCTCGTGTCCGGATCGGGGACTTGGTCATCATTCGTTATCATAATTAAAATAATATTTATCATGCTATGTATTGCAAATATTTTATCTCTCCGATACAAAAACGAGTTTCGCTCAGCAGATGTTCTAATTTATATCATCACTGGGTGTCTCTCGTGTCTGGATCGGGGACTTGGTCATCATTCGTTATCATAATTCAAATAATATTTATCATGTAATGTGTTGCAAATATTTTATCACTCCGATAAAAAAACTAGTTTCGCTCGGCAGATGTTATAATTAATATCATCACTGGTTGTCTCTCGTGTCTGGAGCGAGGACTTGGTCATCTATCGTTATCATAATTAAAATAATATTTATCATGTAATGTGTTGCAAATATTTTATCTCTCCGATACAAAAACGAATTCCGCTCAGCAGATGTTTTAATTAATATCATCACTAGGTGTCTCTCGTGTCTGAATCGGGGACTTGGTCATCTATCGTTATAATAATTAAAATAATATTTATCATGCTATGTATTGCAAATATTTTATCTCTTTGATACAAAAACAAGTTTCGCTCAGCAGATGTTCTAATTTATATCATCATTGGTTGTCTCTCGTGTCTGGATCTGGGACTTGGTCATCTATCGTTATCATATTTAAAATAATATTTATCATGCTATTAATTGCAAATATTTTATCTCTCCGATAGAAAAACAAGTTTCGCTCAGCAGATGTTCTAACTAATATCATCACTGGGTGTCTCTCGTGTCTGGATCGGGGACTTGGTCATCTATCGTTATCATAATTTAAATATTATTTATCATGCTATGTATTGCAAATATTTTATCTCTCCGATACAAAAACGAGTTTCGCTCAGCAGATGTTCTAATTTATATCATCACTGGGTGTCTCTCGTGTCTGGATCGGGGACTTGGTCATCATTCGTTATCATAATTAAAATAATATTTATCATGTAATGTGTTGCAAATATTTTATAACTCCGATAAAAAAACTAGTTTCGCTCAGCAGATGTTATAATTAATATCATCACTGGTTGTCTCTCGTGTCTAGATCAAGGACTTGGATATCAATCATTATCATAATTAAAATATTATTTATCATGCTATGTATTGCAAATATTTTATCTCTCCGATACAAAAACGAGTTTCGCTCAGCAGATGTTCTAATTTATATCATCACTGGGTGTCTCTCGTGTCTGGATCGGGGACTTGGTCATCATTCGTTATCATAATTAAAATAATATTTATCATTCTATGTATTGCAAATATTTTATCTCTCCGATACAAAAACGAGTTTCGCTCAGCAGATGTTCTAATTTATATCATCACTGGGTGTCTCTCGTGTCTGGATCGGGGACTTGGTCATCATTCGTTATCATAATTCAAATAATATTTATCATGTAATGTGTTGCAAATATTTTATCACTCCGATACAAAAACTAGTTTCGCTCAGCAGATGTTATAATTAATATCATCACTGGGTGTCTGTCGTGTCTGGATCGGGGACTTGGTCATCTATCGTTATCATAATTAAAATATTATTTATCATGCTATGTGTTTCAAATATTTTATCTCTCCGATACAAAAACGAGTTACGCTCAGAAGATGTTCTAATAAATATCATCACTGGGTCTCTCCCGTTTATGGATAGGTGACTTGGACATGTATCTTTATCATAATTAAAATATTATTTATCATGCTATGTGTTGCAAATAATTTGTCTCTCCGATACAAAAACGAGTTTCGCTCAGCAGTTGTTCTAATTTATATCATCACTGGTTGTCTTTCGTGTCTGGATCGGGGACTCGGTCAACTATCGTTATCATATTTAAAATAATATTTATCATGCTATGAATTGCAAATATTTTATCTCTCCGATAGAAAAACAAGTTTCGCTCAGCAGATGTTCTAACTAATATCATCACTGGGTGTCTCTCGTGTCTGGATCGGGGACTTGGTCATCATTCGTTATCATAATTAAAATAATATTTATCATGTAATGTGTTGCAAATATTTTATCACTCCGATACAAAAACTAGTTTCGCTCAGCAGATGTTATAATTAATATCATCACTGGGTGTCTGTCGTGTCTGGATCGGGGACTTGGTCATCTATCGTTATCATAATTAAAATATTATTTATCATGCTATGTATTGCAAATATTTTATCTCTCCGATACAAAAACGAGTTTCGCTCAGCAGATGTTCTAATTTATATCATCACTCTGTGTCTCTCGTGTCTGGATCGGGGACTTGGTCATTTATCGTTATCATAATTAAAATAATATTTATCATGCTATGTATTGCAAATATTTATCTCTCCGATACAAAAACGAGTTTCGCTCAGCAGATGTTCTAATTTATATCATCACTGGGTGTCTCTCGTGTCTGGATCAAGGACTTGGATATCAATCATTATCATAATTAAAATATTATTTATCATGCTATGTATTGCAAATATTTTATCTCTCCGATACAAAAACGAGTTTCGCTCAGCAGATGTTCTAATTTATATCATCACTGGGTGTCTCTCGTGTCTGGATCGGGGACTTGGTCATCATTCGTTATCATAATTCAAATAATATTTATCATGTAATGTGTTGCAAATATTTTATCACTCCGATAAAAAAACTAGTTTCGCTCAACAGATGTTCTAACTAATATCATCACTGGGTGTCTCTCGTGTCTGGATCGAGAACTTGGTCATCTACCGTTATCATAATTAAAATTATATTTATCATGCTATGTATTGGAAATATTTTATCTCTCCGATACAAAAACGAGTTTCGCTCAGCAGATGTTCTAATTTATATCATCACTGGGTGTCTCTCGTGTCTGGATCGGGGACTTGGTCATCATTCGTTATCATAATTAAAATAATATTTATCATGTAATGTGTTGCAAATATTTTATCACTCCGATAAAAAAACTAGTTTCGCTCGGCAGATGTTATAATTAATATCATCACTGGTTGTCTCTCGTGTCTGGAGCGAGGACTTGGTCATCTATCGTTATCATAATTAAAATAATATTTATCTTGTAATGTGTTGCAAATATTTTATCTCTCCGATACAAAAACGAATTCCGCTCAGCAGATGTTCTAATTAATATCATCACTAGGTGTCTCTCGTGTCTGGATCGGGGACTTGGTCATCTATCGTTATAATAATTAAAATAATATTTATCATGCTATGTATTGCAAATATTTTATCTCTCCGATACAAAAACGAGTTTCGCTCAGCAGATGTTCTAATTTATATCATCACTGGTTGTCTCTCGTGTCTGGATCTGGGACTTGGTCATCTATCGTTATCATATTTAAAATAATATTTATCATGCTATTAATTGCAAATATTTTATATCTCCGATAGAAAAACAAGTTTCGCTCAGCAGATGTTCTAACTAATATCATCACTGGGTGTCTCTCGTGTCTGGATCGGGGACTTGGTCATCTATCGTTATCATAATTAAAATATTATTTATCATGCTATATATTGCAAATATTTTATCTCTCCGATACAAAAACGAGTTTCGCTCAGCAGATGTTCTAATTTATATCATCACTGGGTGTCTCTCGTGTCTGGATCGGGGACTTGGTCATATATCGTTATCATAATTAAAATAATATTTATCATGTTATGTGTTGCAAATATTTTATCACTCCGATGCAAAAACTAGTTTCGCTCAGCAGATGTTCTAATTAATATAATCACTGGGTGTCTCATGTGTCTGGTTCAGTGACTCCGTCATCTATCGTTATCATAATTAAAATAATATTTATCATGTTATATGTCGCAAATATTTTATCTCTCAGATACAAAAACTAGTTTCGCTCAGCAGATGTTCGAATTAATATCATCACTGGGTGTCTTCGTGCCTGGAGCGGGGACTTGGTCATCTATCGTTAACATAATTAAAATTATATTTATCATGTTATGTGTTGCAAATATTTTATCTCTCCGAGACAAAAGCGAGTTACACTCAGAAGATGTTCTAATTAATATCATCACTGGGTGTCTCTCGTGTCTAAATAGGGGACTTGAACATGTATCTTTATCATAATTAAAATATTATTAATCATACTATGTGTTGCAAATAATTTGTCTCTAGGATACAAAAACTAATTCCGCTCAGCAGATTTTCTAATTTATATCATCACTGGGTGTCTGTCGTGTCTGGATCGGGGACTTGGACATCTATCGTTACCATATTTAAAAAAAATTGTCATGCTATGTGTTGCAAATATTTTATCTCTCCGATACAAAAACGAGTTTCGCTCAGCAGATGTTCTAATTAATATCATCACTGGGTGTCTCTCGTGTCTGTATCGGGGACTTGGTCATCTATCGTTATCATAATTAAAATATTATTTATCATGCTATGTGTTGCAAATAATTTGTCTCTCCGATACAAAAACGAATTCCGCTCAGCAGATGTTCTAGTTAATGTCATCATTGGGTGTCTCTCGTGTCTGGATCGGGGACTTGGCTATCAATCATAATCATAATTAAAATAATATTTATCATGTTATGTGTTTCAAATATTTTATCTCTCCGATACAAAAACGAGTTACGCTCAGAAGATGTTCTAATAAATATCATCACTGGGTCTCTCCCGTTTATGGATAGGTGACTTGGACATGTATCTTTATCATAATTAAAATATTATTTATCATGCTATGTGTTGCAAATAATTTGTCTCTCCGATACAAAAACGAGTTTCGCTCAGCAGTTGTTCTAATTTATATCATCACTGGTTGTCTTTCGTGTCTGGATCGGGGACTCGGTCAACTATCGTTATCATATTTAAAATAATATTTATCATGCTATGAATTGCAAATATTTTATCTCTCCGATAGAAAAACAAGTTTCGCTCAGCAGATGTTCTAACTAATATCATCACTGGGTGTCTCTCGTGTCTGGATCGGGGACTTGGTCATCTATCGTTATCATAATTAAAATATTATTTATCATGCTATGTATTGGAAATATTTTATCTCTCCGATACAAAAACGAGTTTCGCTCAGCAGATGTTCTAATTTATATCATCACTGGGTGTCTCTCGTGTCTGGATCGGGGACTTGGTCATCATTCGTTATCATAATTCAAATAATATTTATCATGTAATGTGTTGCAAATATTTTATCACTCCGATAAAAAAACTAGTTTCGCTCAGCAGATGTTATAATTCATATCATCACTGGTTGTCTCTCGTGTCTGGAGCGAGGACTTGGTCATATATCGTTATCATAATTAAAATAATATTTATCATGTTATGTGTTGCAAATATTTTATCTCTCCGATACAAAAACGAGTTTCGCTCAACAGATGTTCTAACTAATATCATCACTGGGTGTCTCTCGTGTCTGGATCGAGAACTTGGTCATCTACCGTTATCATAATTAAAATATTATTTATCATGCTATGTATTGGAAATATTTTATCTCTCCGATACAAAAACGAGTTTCGCTCAGCAGATGTTCTAATTTATATCATCACTGGGTGTCTCTCGTGTCTGGATCGGGGACTTGGTCATCATTCGTTATCATAATTAAAATAATATTTATCATGTAATGTGTTGCAAATATTTTATCACTCCGATAAAAAAACTAGTTTCGCTCGGCAGATGTTATAATTAATATCATCACTGGTTGTCTCTCGTGTCTGGAGCGAGGACTTGGTCATCTATCGTTATCATAATTAAAATAATATTTATCATGTAATGTGTTGCAAATATTTTATCTCTCCGATACAAAAACGAATTCCGCTCAGCAGATGTTCTAATTAATATCATCACTAGGTGTCTCTCGTGTCTGGATCGGGGACTTGGTCATCTATCGTTATAATAATTAAAATAATATTTATCATGCTATGTATTGCAAATATTTTATCTCTTTGATACAAAAACAAGTTTCGCTCAGCAGATGTTCAAATTTATATCATCATTGGTTGTCTCTCGTGTCTGGATCTGGGACTTGGTCATCTATCGTTATCATATTTAAAATAATATTTATCATGCTATTAATTGCAAATATTTTATCTCTCCGATAGAAAAACAAGTTTCGCTCAGCAGATGTTCTAACTAATATCATCACTGGGTGCCTCTCGTGTCTGGATCGGGGACTTGGTCATCTATCGTTATCATAATTAAAATATTATTTATCATGCTATGTATTGCAAATATTTTATCTCTCCGATACAAAAACGAGTTTCGCTCAGCAGATGTTCTAATTTATATCATCACTGGGTGTCTCTCGTGTCTGGATCGGGGACTTGGTCATCTATCGTTATCATAATTAAAATAATATTTATCATGTTATGTGTTGCAAATATTTTATCACTCCGTTGCAAAAACTAGTTTCGCTCAGCAGATGTTCTAATTAATATAATCACTGGGTGTCTCATGTGTCTGGTTCAGTGACTCCGTCATCTATCGTTATCATAATTAAAATAATATTTATCATGTTATATGTTGCAAATATTTTATCTCTCAGATACAAAAACTAGTTTCGCTCAGCAGATGTTCGAATTAATATCATCACTGGGTGTCACTCGTGCCTGGAGCGGGGACTTGGTCATCTATCGTTATCATATTTAAAATAATATTTATCATGCTATTAATTGCAAATATTTTATCTCTCCGATAGAAAAACAAGTTTCGCTCAGCAGATGTTCTAATTAAATCATCACTGGGTGTCTCTCGTGTCTGGATCGGGGACTTGGTCATCATTCGTTATCATAATTAAAATAATATTTATCATGTAATGTGTTGCAAATATTTTATCACTCCGATACAAAAACTAGTTTCGCTCAGCAGATGTTATAATTAATATCATCACTGGGTGTCTGTCGTGTCTGGATCGGGGACTTGGTCATCTATCGTTATCATAATTAAAATATTATTTATCATGCTATGTATTGCAAATATTTTATCTCTCCGATACAAAAACGAGTTTCGCTCAGCAGATGTTCTAATTTATATCATCACTGTGTGTCTCTCGTGTCTGGATCGGGGACTTGGTCATTTATCGTTATCATAATTAAAATAATATTTATCATGCTATGTATTGCAAATATTTATCTCTCCGATACAAAAACGAGTTTCGCTCAGCAGATGTTCTAATTTATATCATCACTGGGTGTCTCTCGTGTCTGGATCGGGGACTTGGTCATCATTCGTTATTATAAGTAAAATAATATTTATCATGTAATTTGTTGCAAATATTTTATAACTCCGATAATAAAACTAGTTTCGCTCAGCAGATGTTATAATTAATATCATCACTGGTTGTCTCTCGTGTCTGGAGCGAGGACTTGGTCATCTATCGTTTTCATAATTAAAATAATATTTATCATGTAATGTGTTGCAAATATTTTATCTCTCCGATACAAAAACGAATTCCGCTCAGCAGATGTTCTAATTAATATCATCACTGGGTGTCTCTCGTGTCTGGATCGGGGACTTGGTCATTTATCGTTATCATAATTAAAATAATATTTATCATGCTATGTATTGCAAATATTTTATCTCTCCGATACAAAAACGAGTTTCGCTCAGCAGATGTTCTAATTTATATCATCACTGGGTGTCTCTCGTGTCTGGATCGGGGACTTGGTCATCATTCGTTATCATAATTAAAATAATATTTATCATGTAATGTGTTGCAAATATTTTATAACTCCGATAAAAAAACTAGTTTCGCTCAGCAGATGTTATAATTAATATCATCACTGGTTGTCTCTCGTGTCTAGATCAAGGACTTGGATATCAATCATTATCATAATTAAAATATTATTTATCATGCTATGTATTGCAAATATTTTATCTCTCCGATACAAAAACGAGTTTCGCTCAGCAGATGTTCTAATTTATATCATCACTGGGTGTCTCTCGTGTCTGGATCGGGGACTTGGTCATCATTCGTTATCATAATTAAAATAATATTTATCATGCTATGTATTGCAAATATTTTATCTCTCCGATACAAAAACGAGTTTCGCTCAGCAGATGTTCTAATTTATATCATCACTGGGTGTCTCTCGTGTCTGGATCGGGGACTTGGTCATCATTCGTTATCATAATTCAAATAATATTTATCATGTAATGTGTTGCAAATATTTTATCACTCCGATAAAAAAACTAGTTTCGCTCGGCAGATGTTATAATTAATATCATCACTGGTTGTCTCTCGTGTCTGGAGCGAGGACTTGGTCATCTATCGTTATCATAATTAAAATAATATTTATCATGTAATGTGTTGCAAATATTTTATCTCTCCGATACAAAAACGAATTCCGCTCAGCAGATGTTCTAATTAATATCATCACTAGGTGTCTCTCGTGTCTGAATCGGGGACTTGGTCATCTATCGTTATAATAATTAAAATAATATTTATCATGCTATGTATTGCAAATATTTTATCTCTTTGATACAAAAACAAGTTTCGCTCAGCAGATGTTCTAATTTATATCATCATTGGTTGTCTCTCGTGTCTGGATCTGGGACTTGGTCATCTATCGTTATCATATTTAAAATAATATTTATCATGCTATTAATTGCAAATATTTTATCTCTCCGATAGAAAAACAAGTTTCGCTCAGCAGATGTTCTAACTAATATCATCACTGGGTGTCTCTCGTGTCTGGATCGGGGACTTGGTCATCTATCGTTATCATAATTTAAATATTATTTATCATGCTATGTATTGCAAATATTTTATCTCTCCGATACAAAAACGAGTTTCGCTCAGCAGATGTTCTAATTTATATCATCACTGGGTGTCTCTCGTGTCTGGATCGGGGACTTGGTCATCATTCGTTATCATAATTAAAATAATATTTATCATGTAATGTGTTGCAAATATTTTATAACTCCGATAAAAAAACTAGTTTCGCTCAGCAGATGTTATAATTAATATCATCACTGGTTGTCTCTCGTGTCTAGATCAAGGACTTGGATATCAATCATTATCATAATTAAAATATTATTTATCATGCTATGTATTGCAAATATTTTATCTCTCCGATACAAAAACGAGTTTCGCTCAGCAGATGTTCTAATTTATATCATCACTGGGTGTCTCTCGTGTCTGGATCGGGGACTTGGTCATCATTCGTTATCATAATTAAAATAATATTTATCATGCTATGTATTGCAAATATTTTATCTCTCCGATACAAAAACGAGTTTCGCTCAGCAGATGTTCTAATTTATATCATCACTGGGTGTCTCTCGTGTCTGGATCGGGGACTTGGTCATCATTCGTTATCATAATTCAAATAATATTTATCATGTAATGTGTTTCAAATATTTTATCACTCCGATAAAAAAACTAGTTTCGCTCAGCAGATGTTATAATTAATATCATCACTGGTTGTCTCTCGTGTCTGGAGCGAGGACTTGGTCATATATCGTTATCATAATTAAAATAATATTTATCATGTTATGTGTTGCAAATATTTTATCTCTCCGATACAAAAACGAGTTTCGCTCAGCAGATGTTCTAATTAATATCATCACTGGGTGTCTCTCGTGTCTAGATCAAGGACTTGGATATCAATCATTATCATAATTAAAATATTATTTATCATGCTATGTATTGCAAATATTTTATCTCTCCGATACAAAAACGAGTTTCGCTCAGCAGATGTTCTAATTTATATCATCACTGGGTGTCTCTCGTGTCTGGATCGGGGACTTGGTCATCATTCGTTATCATAATTCAAATAATATTTATCATGTAATGTGTTGCAAATATTTTATCACTCCGATAAAAAAACTAGTTTCGCTCAGCAGATGTTATAATTAATATCATCACTGGTTGTCTCTCGTGTCTGGAGCGAGGACTTGGTCATATATCGTTATCATAATTAAAATAATATTTATCATGTTATGTGTTGCAAATATTTTATCTCTCCGATACAAAAACGAGTTTCGCTCAACAGATGTTCTAACTAATATCATCACTGGGTGTCTCTCGTGTCTGGATCGAGAACTTGGTCATCTACCGTTATCATAATTAAAATATTATTTATCATGCTATGTATTGGAAATATTTTATCTCTCCGATACAAAAACGAGTTTCGCTCAGCAGATGTTCTAATTTATATCATCACTGGGTGTCTCTCGTGTCTGGATCGGGGACTTGGTCATCATTCGTTATCATAATTAAAATAATATTTATCATGTAATGTGTTGCAAATATTTTATCACTCCGATAAAAAAACTAGTTTCGCTCGGCAGATGTTATAATTAATATCATCACTGGTTGTCTTTCGTGTCTGGAGCGAGGACTTGGTCATCTATCGTTATCATAATTAAAATAATATTTATCATGTAATGTGTTGCAAATATTTTATCTCTCCGATACAAAAACGAATTCCGCTCAGCAGATGTTCTAATTAATATCATCACTAGGTGTCTCTCGTGTCTGGATCGGGGACTTGGTCATCTATCGTTATAATAATTAAAATAATATTTATCATGCTATGTATTGCAAATATTTTATCTCTTTGATACAAAAACAAGTTTCGCTCAGCAGATGTTCTAATTTATATCATCATTGGTTGTCTCTCGTGTCTGGATCTGGGACTTGGTCATCTATCGTTATCATATTTAAAATAATATTTATCATGCTATTAATTGCAAATATTTTATCTCTCCGATAGAAAAACAAGTTTCGCTCAGCAGATGTTCTAACTAATATCATCACTGGGTGTCTCTCGTGTCTGGATCGGGGACTTGGTCATCTATCGTTATCATAATTTAAATATTATTTATCATGCTATGTATTGCAAATATTTTATCTCTCCGATACAAAAACGAGTTTCGCTCAGCAGATGTTCTAATTTATATCATCACTGGGTGTCTCTCGTGTTTGGATCGGGGACTTGGTCATCTATCGTTATCATAATTAAAATAATATTTATCATGTTATGTGTTGCAAATATTTTATCATTCCGTTGCAAAAACTAGTTTCGCTCAGCAGATGTTCTAATTAATATAATCACTGGGTGTCTCATGTGTCTGGTTCAGTGACTCCGTCATCTATCGTTATCATAATTAAAATAATATTTATCATGTTATATGTTGCAAATATTTTATCTCTCCGATACAAAAACTAGTTTCGCTCAGCAGATGTTCGAATTAATATCATCACTGGGTGTCACTCGTGCCTGGAGCGGGGACTTGGTCATCTATCGTTATCATATTTAAAATAATATTTATCATGCTATTAATTGCAAATATTTTATCTCTCCGATACAAAAACGAGTTTCGCTCAGCAGATGTTCTAATTTATATCATCACTGTGTGTCTCTCGTGTCTGGATCGGGGACTTGGTCATTTATCGTTATCATAATTAAAATAATATTTATCATGCTATGTATTGCAAATATTTTATCTCTCCGATACAAAAACGAGTTTCGCTCAGCAGATGTTCTAATTTATATCATCACTGGGTGTCTCTCGTGTCTGGATCGGGGACTTGGTCATCATTCGTTATCATAATTAAAATAATATTTATCATGTAATGTGTTGCAAATATTTTATAACTCCGATAAAAAAACTAGTTTCGCTCAGCAGATGTTATAATTAATATCATCACTGGTTGTCTCTCGTGTCTGGAGCGAGGACTTGGTCATCTATCGTTTTCATAATTAAAATAATATTTATCATGTAATGTGTTGCAAATATTTTATCTCTCCGATACAAAAACGAATTCCGCTCAGCAGATGTTCTAATTAATATCATCACTGGGTGTCTCTCGTCTCTGGATCGGGGACTTGGTCATTTATCGTTATCATAATTAAAATAATATTTATCATGCTATGTATTGCAAATATTTTATCTCTCCGATACAAAAACGAGTTTCGCTCAGCAGATGTTCTAATTTATATCATCACTGGGTGTCTCTCGTGTCTGGATCGGGGACTTGGTCATCATTCGTTATCATAATTAAAATAATATTTATCATGTAATGTGTTGCAAATATTTTATAACTCCGATAAAAAAACTAGTTTCGCTCAGCAGATGTTATAATTAATATCATCACTGGTTGTCTCTCGTGTCTGGAGCGAGGACTTGGTCATCTATCGTTTTCATAATTAAAATAATATTTATCATGTATTTTGTTGCAAATATTTTATCTCTCCGATACAAAAACGAGTTTCGCTCAGCAGATGTTCTAATTTATATCATCACTGGTTGTCTCTCGTGTCTGGATCGGGGACTTGGTCATCTATCGTTATCATATTTAAAATAATATTTATCATGCTATAAATTGCAAATATTTTATCTCTCCGATAGAAAAACGAGTTTCGCTCAGCGGATGTTCTAACTAATATCATCACTGGGTGTCTCTCGTGTCTGGATCGGGGACTTGGTCGTCTATCGTTATCATAATTAAAATATTATTTATCATGCTATGTATTGCAAATATTTTATCTCTCCGATACAACGACGAGTTTCGCTCAGCAGATGTTCTAATTTATATCGTCACTGGTTGTCTTTCGTGTCTGGATCGGGGACTTGGTCATCTATCGTTATCATATTTAAAATAATATTTATCATGCTATAAATTGCAAATATTTTATCTCTCCGATAGAAAAACGAGTTTCGCTCAGCGGATGTTCTAACTAATATCATCACTGGGTGTCTCTCGTGTCTTGATCGGGGACTTGGTCATCTATCGTTATCATAATTAAAATAATATTTATCATGCTATGTATTGCAAATATTTTATCTCTCCGATACAAAAACGAGTTTCGCTCAGCAGATGTTCTAATTTATATCATCACTGGTTGTCTTTCGTGTCTGGATCGGGGACTTGGTCATCTATCGTTATCATATTTAAAATAATATTTATCATGCTATAAATTGCAAATATTTTATCTCTCCGATAGAAAAACGAGTTTCGCTCAGCGGATGTTCTAACTAATATCATCACTGGGTGTCTCTCGTGTCTGGATCAGGGTCTTGGTCACCTATCGTTATCATAATTAAAAAAATATTTATCATGTTATGTGTTGCAAATGTTTTATCTCTCCGATACAAAAACGAGTTACCCTCAGAAGATGTTCTAATCAATATCATCATTGGGTGTCTCTTGTGTCTGGATAGGGGACTTGGACATATATTTTTATCATAATTAAAATATTATTTATCATGCTATGTGTTGCAAATAATTTGTCTCTCCGATACAAAAACGAATTCCGCTCAGCAGATATTCTAATTAATATCATCACTGGTTGTCTCTCATGTCTGCATCGGGGACTTGGTCACTTATCGTTATCATAATTAAAATAGTATTTATCATGTTATGTGTTGCAAATATTTTATTTCTTCTGACACAAAAACGAGTTTCGCTCAGCAGATTTTCTAATTAATATCATCACTGGGTGTCTCTCGTGTCTGGATCGATGACTTGGTCATCTATCGTTATCATAATTAAAATAATATTTATCATGTTATGTGTTGCAAATAATTTGTCTCTCCGATACAAAAACGAATTCCGCTCAGCAGATGTTCTAATTAATATCATCACTTATTTTCTTCAAATGACTTCAGTTCTTCTTCTATAGCTGAACACCGTTTCTTGGACTCTTGGCCATTTAGGGCTTCCTCGAAAGTTATCTGGTCTTCCTGTATACCCAGCTCACTTTCTATACACAGGTTGCCAAAACCATACCTGTCAAGTTTCCGTCTTTCTCGCAGTTGATGCATGAATTTATTAATCACTCGCGATTTTTCAATTCGTTCTTGGAAACAGACTCGAAAAATGCATCTGAAGAACTGTCTGAAGTTACTTTATCTTCAATATAGATACTGTCATAAGGTCTTGCTGTAGATTGTGATTGATAAGAATCTGTAGTTTCACTGTGATGCTCTACTGTAGTGTCTGATGTTGACTTTGATACTTCTTCCACTTTGACCTGAAACATATCAGAGTCAGTATTTGGCTCTATGACAGTAAAATATCTGCTGGTAATGACTTTCTTTGTAACAGGATTGCATAATCTGTTTTTGTCCCATTTCAATTTCTTTTTTTTTCGTACATGGGTCATGACTGTGCTGCCAAATATACGGATGTGACTGACATCTGGCTTCTTGCCTGTCCAGAGCTCAAAAGGCGTTTTATGGTTTAATCCTGAAGCTAACGATCTATTATTTAGGTATACAGCCGTATGTACTACTTCAACCCAAAACTTTTCATCTAAATTAGCATCAAAAAGTAAACACCTAACTCTTTCAACGACTGTTCGGTTTAGCCGTTCACATAAACCATTTTGTTTCAGCGTGTGTGGTGTTGTACACTGATGTAAAATACTAGATTGGTTCAAAAAATTAGTCATTTCATTTGAACAAAATTCTTTTCCATTATCAGATCTTATAACTTTGATACTGGCATTAATTTGTTTTTCCACCATCAACTTAAACTCTTTAAAACGTGAATATACTTCACTTTTATTTTTCAAGAAATATACAAATGACATCCTACTGTAGTCATCCACAAAAAGCAAGAAGTACCTAGATAGTCCGATAGACTTCACTTCCATTGGTCCTCACACATCTGCATATACCACTTCCAACACCCTTTCACTTCTATTTCTGTTATATGGAAAGGGTAATCTTGTTTGTTTACCTTTACAGCACACTGTAAGGTTGAATTTACTGATATCAGCTTTATCTTTGTACGAAACCCCTTCTACTGCACCATTTCTCATTATATTTAGATTTCCACTGTTTATATGGCCTAGCCGTCTATACCATACAATAGCGGAAGTCGTTGCTGAAGCTGCTAACAAACATGCCGATTTTATGTTTAATCTGTATACCCCGTTAATAAACTTGGCTATGCCTATCAGCTTATTCTGCTTGTTTCTAATGTAACAGATTCCTTTCTGGAAACTCACTTTGTTACCATTTTCTATTAGCTTACTAACAGACAACAAATTTGTAGTTAGATTAGGAATATATAAAACATTTCAAACAGTAATATCATATTCCGAGTCATTCACAACCGTAGTAATCTGTATGTCTCCTGAACATGCTCGTTTGGTTTGCAACCATTATTTCTTTAGTTGACAGGTTATATGACTTATTTACAATATTGTTCTCATAATTTATCATGTGATTACTGGCCCCTGAATCGATGTACCATTCATTTCAATCAAATTTTCTGTTTAGGAATACGACACTGAATGCTTTAACTGATCGTTCTTGCAGCAATGGATATTTATTTTTGTAATGACCGATTTGTTTACATAGATAACATTTTATTGCTTTGACCTTGACAGATCCAGATGACATTTCTGCGGTTTTACCAACTTTGTCGCCGTGTCTATGGTGCTGCCACCTTTTTGCTAGGAATGCACATTCTGTTTCATTGTTGCCAATATCCCGGTTTGAACTCATGTCTAGAAGCTTAGTCTTTATGACGTCAGCGGAAATGACAATACCCTAATATTCAATGGCCATGATATTCCTGCTAAAAGCAAAGAACCAACCCATTCATCACTTATTTCGAAACCATTTGTTTTTAATTTCTGCGCTGTATCCACAAGTTGAGTAACATACGTCGTCATTGATTCACTGTTTTCGAGACGAATTGAAATCAAATTTCTCAACAAGGCTATCTTGCGCGTGTAGCCGGAGTCATCGAAAAGCGACTTTAACTTCTTCCATACACTATGAACTATCTTTTAATTTGTGATATGTACACAAAGAGAGGAATCAATGGTCATAACAAGCTTTGCTTTTGCTTTTTGAATATCAAACTTCGTGATGTCGACACCTTCAAAAAATCATAAAGTTTTCGGCCGCGAACGCCCACTCATCTTAATTTTCGCGCGCCTTCAGTTTCGGCACATTTACATTGTAATTACCAGCCATTTCACAACGAGAACTAATATTTTAAGGTAAAATGCGAGTCTGGGCCTTTAACCTAATAAAACGCGGTATGCGGTTTTAGAATTGACTGACATTTATCCTTTATTATGTCCATAAGTTAATACATAGTTGTCAATAGATGGCACTACTTGTTATCTGGATAGACATGATAGTCAGCAGATGGCGTTATTTGTTACCTTTATTTTAATACATTAACAATTATGTTCTTCAATCACGCAAAATCTACTGGACAAATTTTGATGAAATTTTGTGTGGTAACAGTTTATACTCTCAAGTAAGGTATAAACCGTTACCACATTTATATGGATATTACAGATTAAAAAGAAACCCTCACTTGATGAATATTTCTATATTGGGATTGCCAACGTTATTTATTAGCGTTTTTAGTCAATTTTATGCTCATAAATATTGTTTATATAGACCGATCTAAATAGACTGAAGTAAGCTAAATTAAATGACGATAATGACATTGTATGACGTAAACAAACATCGAAAGTATCGAATTCCTTTGGAAAAACCAGTCAAGTACGCATTGAAACACACAGAAAGTTGGATATTTTATATGCCATTTTTCTATTTTCTGTCATTTTTCTTCTGAAAATATCGATTTTCATTACTTGCTACTCAGAAATGTAGCAGTAATTTCTTATTCAAAAGATAAACAAATATTCCGCGGTTTATGACGTTAAGAAAATGTTTGTATTTTGCGCCATAAAATATCCAATGTTCTCACAATCAACATGCTTTTGGAAAACTAGCACTTAGAAACGAATTATATGAGGATTCTCACAATATTCAATATTCAGTATACTTTTTTACAATTTTCAAATACTCAATCAGCAAATTGTAGAAAGGAAGGCTGCTATCTTGCGGTTAATTTTTTATTCGCAACTAAAATTCGTACCATTTAAAACTACATAACTACACTATTAAAAATGTGCGATTTCATTAGAGTACAGCTAGATATAATTTTATGTTCAAGTTTTAATTACATAAAAAAGAAACAATTTTTCGTTTCGAAGTAACTCAAAGCTTTAAAACGTAAAACTTTGCCTTAAATTAACAAAACATCTTTATACTAAATGTTAGGGAATGTAATTTAGAATGATAAAAGTTACCTTTACTATTCTAAATACAAAATAAGTTAACATACTACTGTTAACATACTTTTCTCAGGAATGACAAGAGGTATAAAGTTAACATTAAATGCTTTCTTGAAAACTTGAAACTTGAAAACATTGGACTTTCGTGAGAAAACTTCTCTTGATAGACAGGCAGAGAGGTAAAAAGCTAAGGTTCAAACTCTGGAATAAAAAGATACGGTCTTTCAAATATTAAGTAATTTGATAGTAATTCATTTAATAGAAGTACTAAATATATTTCCCGCTGATATGGAATCTTGAAATTTGGTACGAAGAGAGGTCTCATAGTACAAATCAAAAATATTTCATCTATAATTTTAGGTGGAATTACTACAAACTAATTTTTTCTTCTGTGTCTTACTTATTTAATTTACGCACAGTTTAAAAAAAAATTAAAATACAGTTACAGACAAATTCGTCTTGTGCTTACTGATTATAGAAGTTTAAAAATAAATAAAAATAATAAAACCAACGAAAAAAGGAAAAATTGGCGGGGTGGAAAATAAACAAAGACATTTTATTTTAAGGAGTACAAAATTTTATTTATATACCAAAATATAAATTTCACACAACAATTAAGATGACCTACGATAGTTTTCCATACGTTATCTAAGTCTCGATGGAAAGCTTTTCTTTTGGGCTTTTTGAATTCTCCATTACTTTTTTACTCTTTTTGTGCCTTTTTGATATTATTAAACACCGTTGACACCCATATACCGCCATATATTGACAAACACATTATTTTCATTAACTCTGTTCCGACTATTCAATTTTTTTGCAATATCATCGCTATTGAATATATTTGGCGTTAATTTTGTAGAAATTCATTATTCACAATTAAATGAAACTACGTGATGTAGTATTATTTCTACTTTCTTTAATGGCAAAGATCTTTGCCAATATCCCACCTGAAGATGTTGTAATACAAAGAAACCTAGGTCGTGGTTAAAGAAATTAAAGAAAGTAGAAATAATACTACATCACGTATTTTCATTTAAATGTGAATATCATCGCTCTTGCTGTACACTATATAAGTAGTACTCAATAAGATGATCTAAATGATACTAAATTCAATATTCCGTCATATCGGAATCTATAGATATAATAACTTAAGCACGTGTCCTGTAATGCAAGAGACGTCTATTTCTCTTCCGCTCCAGTAGCGCTTATGTTAAACTATTCATAACCTTAGTTTCTTCGTCTGTCAGATGGTATGTCATTAAATGTTTAGTCAAAGCCTGAATGTTTAGTCGTTTGTAAGATATTCCAATTTGTAATATTACATAAAAACGTAAAGCTTGCTTGTCTGGTGTTAGAGGGGCGCACTGCTGCCTTAAAATATATATTCCAAGGGTAAAATGTATATTCCAAGTAAAAATAAATGAGAAAATCATAAGATACTTTCTCAGTTTCAGAATTACTGGTCCCAACAAAATGTTTTTTTTTTAATTGTTTTCGCAATATATTTATACTTTTTGAAAACATTGTTTTTTTACGTAAGTTGAATCATTAAAGCGGATACCGGAAATGAAACGCGAATCTAAGATTGTTGATTACAGATGCGAAATGTCTGTTAGTTTTACTAACTAGTTCAATGCTATATGTGTATTAAACGACGAAGTTGTTAATAAAATTGTTAAAATTTTGTATTAAACCCATGTTATTTCGTGAAAAATAAAAATGTCTCATTTTAACAGAAAAACGGTACAAGCAATCCGCGTAGCAGTTGTAGTAGACACACGTAATTAGTCTACGGCATCGTAGCGACGCTATTTGCGAAACTTAGTTGTTTTATTATTTTAAGGTTAGTAAAATTGAGTTTCTGCTTCGTTTTATATGTTGAGTTCTTTCTCGTTACGTTTTATTTGATTAACAACTAAAGATATCATTTAATCTTAAGAAGTAATTAGCAAATGTCAGATTTTGGAATAGGGTAAAGCTAAAATGAAAATAGTTAAAAAATGGGAAAATAGCACGCAATTGTTTTAAACAGATGTACTATAGAATCTATTTAAATTATATATTTACTGATCTTTTTCCAAAACTTAACTGTTAAATTTGAAATTCACATAGATGGGTGCAGAAATTATTGTTACAATAACACCAAATGCATATATATAAACAAGTCCAAAATATTGAATGTTGCAGTTGATTGTTTTTATTATTTTGATTGTTTATTTATTTATCGTTATTTTTTTTATGTGTTTTTTATTTGTACCGATATATGCAATAATTCTGATATACACACTGTCTTTTAAAAGTTTTTATTCGGTAACAGGTAACAATGTCAAATTTCTTTAATGTATTTTTACTTCTTACGAATAAAGCACATAAACCACGATCAGAGTAGGAAAATTAAGCTATTGAAAACTTTAAAAAAGCAGAAAATGCTGGAAACTACGTGATGTAGTATTATTTCTATAATGAATTTCTACAAAATTAACGCCAAATATATTCAATATTTGAATATTGGAAGTTAATAGTTTAAAAAAATTACATCTTTCTCCAAAGAAGAAAATTCTTATTAAAAGTAAGCAAATGTTTTATGAAAAAGGGTATATTAAGAAAAAAATCCTAAAATAAAGGTATACATACCAGATTATTTAAAGATAAACTTGCCTTAGCTAGGTAATTTTAATCTAACCAAATTATGAATTAAAAGTTTTCAATACATGTGATATGGACAAGTTTTGTTTTCAAATACAGGGTAATATGCTTCTACCTTTCGCAACCACTCGATGAGTTAACCGATATCATAGATGCTGAACTGATTACCCGGATAAATTTGAAAGCAAGCATCGTGGCCTTTTCGCACACCAACCCCCCGGACATCATCTCATCAACCGCCGCAGAACTTTAGCTTATCGAATTTTGGGAGAAACTTTTGATATTAATCTTCGATGGAAGCGAGATCGAAGCTACGGGTTTATTGACGGTTTAGAAACTTTGGTAGTTAGTGAGATGAATATTGATTTGAAGTGTTGACAGTTCGGCAAGGTGTTTTTTTGTTAGTTAGCATATTATGTTACGGTTCTGACAGTGACGTATTTTGCTGGATCGAGTTTATCATTAAACTTCTTCGTTTTCGATTACAGCTTGATTAAAACCTTTCACTTCTTATATAAATGTTAGTTTATGCGTAAACATCAATTTCAAACTCAACATTTTGCAAACGTTACTTATTATCCAGTGAAATAAAGTCTGAAATATTCACTGAAAACCCAAAGGCTACTTTTTGTACGAAAATGACATTTGAATAATTCCAAGTCTAAACTAGATAGATCTAAATTGCTTCAGAAGATATTAATTAAGCTCATGTATATATAATAATATAAATGAGGGTTACAAAAAAAAGAAAAACCACCTTAAGGACGGGTTTTTTTTTGTAAAAAAATACTGAAATTGAATAGTTTCATTCGATCGAATTGAATTATTGACAACAATAAAAACAACCGAATATTTTTCGATATCGTCTTATTATGCTGTAATAAGATATAGTATCTTAAGTTAAGCTCCTTTTAGGAAATTCTGCTGAACACCAATAACCGAGTATTATTAAACATCCTGTTATCTTGCTCTAGTCAGACATATTAACATCAGTTTATGCCTCTTAAACATAATTCGAATAAGGAAGAAATGCGATGGGTACTTTTACCAATAGTCAAGTGGAAAACTCCCAATAATTCTGCCATGAATTACTTAGGAGAGGTTAAATATTTTTTTTTTCATAGAACGATTTGGTATAGCAAAACATATTGGGGTCGCAAGTGGTTTGGTTAACTGTTATCGTACGTATTTAACGTTTCACGTTTTTAATACTGAGACAACTGTTATCGTACGTTTTTTTTTGTAAAGTTATGGTGTCTTCACTATCAGTCCTAGTTAAATATTTTCTTATATAATATTCCCTTATTACTTAATTTAATTTAATTTAAATTTGAAAATTAAATTTATAGCAACATTTATTTTCATATTTTTTTTCTTACTATTTTCACTTTTAATGTCTAAAGCTTATATAATTAGATTTTTATATGAGTGCACTTAGTTTATATAAAATATACAGCATAGTATTAAGTAAATTTATGTTTTTTTAATACAAAATTGTTTCCAAAAATGAAAGGTTTAAATTTTCATTTTTTTATTAGTAATTGATTTAACCTTAAGTAAATTTTCCGAAAAAATAAACATTTGTTTGGTTTAATTATAAAGTAATAAATTAAAAAGCTTGAATGAAAGATTTCGATATGCTTTCGACAAAAACTAGTTTTGTACTTACCCATTTTTATCGGAAAACTAAACTAGACATACCGATTTCTGACTGAAACTTGATTCATTTTTTTCTCTTACCTTCAAATAGTGTGAAAAAAATTGGTCAAATGCAAGCTATACTTGCACAGTTAATGTTATCAAATACCGCGTGTGTGGAAATGAGCCAAATTAAAAATTTTGTGAGAAAAAAGTTGTTCCTTACATCTTAGGAAACATTTATATATATAAAAATATACATATATATATATATATATATATATATATATGTATATTTATGTACATTTATATTTATATATATTCAGAAACTTTTTAGAATTTTTCGAGCAATCTTTTAGGTGACAATGATGAGTGGCAGCAATTTTTGAGCATTTTTCCCGAAAAATTTTTGAAACTATCCATAAAAAATACATAATATGCATTGCCGAATTCGTGCTTTAATAAAATATTATTTGACTAACCTACACGATCCTACTAGCTCCATTTGTTGGTATCTTAACGGTATTCTAACGCTCTCCATGAGTATCCTAGGGCTGTCTTAATTAAAATCAGTGGTTAGGTTCACCTGTCATTACGCTAATGCTCTCTTAAGGCCATTTATGTATATATGAACGCTACCCTAATGGATTCATCGGTATCCTAACCATACCTTATCTCTATCTGTCAGTTTACTAACGCCGTATTAAAAGTATTTTTCCATATACTAACGCTATCCCGATACCATTTTCGGTATCGTGATGCTACCCTGACGCCAATCATAGGTATTTCATATATAAAATCATCCTAGCCAATCAAATATATTCTCATGTTATTTTAACTCCATGTAAATAAGTTAAAATTCATAATGAATTGGTACAAACTGACGAAAGCTTATGTGATCTTTTAATTTATGAATTCAAACTTAACTGGGAGATTTATCTTTTTTTAATTATAAGCAGCTGCTTATCTCCCATATTCTGTTTTGATATAATTTACAATTTTTCATCCATTTATTTAGATTTTATTAACATAGACATCATATTGACGTAAGTATAATGTTTTAACTTTGGTTTAAATTATCCCACTAATTATCAATCTAAGCCACAAGAAGAATACTTATTTAATTATCGACACATATTGTTTTGAATTCAATTTGAAAAATGTAACTCAAAATTTTTGATTAAATAAAAAAAAATACATATATATATATATGTGTGTGTGTGTGTGTATATATATATATATATATGTATGTATATATATATATATATATAAAATATATATATATGTATATGTATGTATGTATATATATATATATACATATATATATATATATATATATATATATATATATATTAATGCCATAACAGATCAATTTGTAGAAAAATTGGCAAGCATATTTTTTTTACAAAAATATTGCATAAAATTACTAATTTCAGACATTTTCATTTCATGTGTATATGTAGCTTAAATATGGAAAAGAAAAAAAACATTTGTATAATTAAGCCATAGTAATACAATAAATAAAAATAAATTATAAACTTATAATATGTTAATCATTTAATATAATAAGCTTCATTTAATTGTTCACAATTAAATGAAAATACATGATGTAGTATTATTTCTACTTACTTTAAGTTCTTTACCACGACTTAGGTTTCGTTGTATTAAAACATCTTCAAGTGGGCTATTAGCAAAGATGTCTTTCTTGCCAATCTCTGCTAATAGCCCACCTGAAGATGTTGTAATACAACGAAACCTCGATCGTGGTAAAGAACTTAAAGAAAGTAGAAATAATACTACATCACGTAGTTTCATTTAATTGTGAAATTATAATATATTAATATTATAATTGTTTTAGTTGACGAAACGTCTGTAAATATGATACTGCAATAAGGGTCAAGGGAAAATCTTATCATTTTCCTTAATGAAGAAAAATAAAACCATGATAATTACAATTGTTTTGTTGCCTAATGACCGATCAATATCAGACTTAATTTCAACAGAACAGCCTTACATTTGGAAAAGCCACATTTATGTCGACGCATAAAGGTAAGTGTTTTTCGGCATTGGCATTTCCCAGTCACGCGATCTGCGTAGACAAAGCACTTTAATGAAATCAAATGACTGAAATTAAATACTTTTTAGGTCGATTTGTGTTTGGTATTGTTTGTTGATACATTTTGATTCCAATCAATAACATCGAGCAAATGTAATCATTCAAGGGTACTTCAATATATGCAACATATATCTAGAAACTATATAAAATTTTGCCAAAAATATTTTTAAACTCTTAAAACCCTTAAAACCTACAAGCAAAAATTAAGAGAAAAGATTTTCAGTTTTTAATTTTTCCCCTAAAATTTCCACATGCAATTTTTCTTAAAAAAATGGTTGCTGACATACAGCTAGACGCGTAAGTGATTTTATAAGGCTTAGCTTTTCTTTTTACGGTATGAAACCCTAAATAACCGAATAAAATAACGTGCTCTTCGTGATCCATTATTGCATGGTCAAAACTGAAACGGACAATTAGTAATTTATAATGGTATTTGGCAATAGATATACTTTTAAATCACGCGAATAAATGAAGATGTAGTGAAATTAATTTAAAAAAAAACAGAAATATTCAAGTCCTCTATAATTATGAGTTTTCCATAACATTATAGATTTTTAAATATGTTTTGTCAAGCGTAATTGAAGATTATGAGGACCTTCTAGCCGTGGTTTAGTTTATTTTGTATTCGCTTCGATTTACGGTTTTACTTCTGTGGTTTTCGAAATGGGAAAAAATGATTGTGTAATTTAAAACCGATTTCTAAGATTAAAATTATATTATTCAATTTCTGAGTAAATACGTATATGTAAAATTACGGCGCAGCTCTTTTCCTTTATTGAAAACGGTTTTTTTTAATTCTAAACATATGCTCCACCTTGCGTTAAATGCTCGCATCATTTCCATGATACAAGTTACGTATATGAGAACTTTCACACATACTAGTTGATTAATTGAGATTTAAAATAGGACAAAATTAAAAGCAAAATACAAATTCAATTTTTTAAAGTACACGTCACGTCGAGATAAATATGGTAAGATTTTTAAATGAAGTGGTGCTTTTGAGGCATATGATACTAAACTATTTTTAGATAACTCAATTTCCATTATAACAAATTGAATGATGAAAAAGGCATGTGTTTTCATGGTGTGAAAGAAGTCAACAGCAAATTATTATGGTTCCGTACATCAAAAGGAAAAGAGCAATTGCATAAGCTTTCCGTTTACTTAAACGACCACCCATGTGGCTAAAACAGTTTTTCTCAGAAATATAGAATCGCGCATATCTTATTTTCATAAAAAAGAACGCGGAAATTTTAGGGCGAAAATTAAACGTATGAAAAAAAATGTGAAATTTCATATGTGGTATGTGGTTTGCAAAAACTAGTTGCAAAGGTTTCAAAATTTGTTTCATAACTTTTCAAAATCTCTAGAGATATTCTGATAAATAGGCAAAAGAAATGGCCGAACTTTTCAAACCTAGAGAGACGAAAAAAACAGAGTTTCAGAAACCTACGTAAAGGTTCTTGAAAAACTATGAAAATGATTACAGAAGTCGCACTTTTTCATATTTTCACGATAACATATATGTCGCCCTACTATTTATATTAGGTATTCTGAAATATTTACTGCGCCAAGAAGTAAATATTATTAATAATTTATCACAATAATGAGCTTATTGTTTGCTCTCAGAGCAGATCTATAGAGGATATATTTCCTCAACTTCTTTGACTTTACCAATTTACATAAATACAAAAGAACTATTTCACAGAAAATATCGAATATTTAAGAAAAAATTATATTGAATTTGATTAAACTTATCGTTGAATTTGACTAAACGGTGGTTCATAATTCTTCATTATAAACAACGGAGGAATCACGAACGTGGTATTCCTGCGAGTTATTCGTTCACAGAAGTAATTTTGAACAAATTTCAGCACAGCTCTTTGTGTCACATCGTTTAAAAACATTGCAAATAATAGTTTAAATTCTTCATAAAAAGAAACTAAAAACTTGATTGAAAAGATATTTTCAAATTGTCGGTAACCTTAAACAAAGTAAACAATTTAACTGATTTATGTAGGTGCTATTTATTACGCATAAACCGGTAAGTTGCAACAAAGTTTAATAAAGCATTGCATTGCAATTAATTAAAAATAGCATGGATTTTTTATTTATTTGTAAAAAGATGATAACGTAATATTTGAAGACAACATCCATGGAAAACGAAATTTATCTTCCGATTTATTTGTAACTGAATGATTTAAAGTTACGTAATTCCAAAGGAAGAAAATGTCGTATTCTCCACTTTTCATTTGGACTGCGAGTAAATTTTATCGTAAATTAGGTCTGTCATAAAAAGCCTATAAGAGGCTCATGTCATTTTATTATGCATAATATTAGATTTCAATTCGGAAAAAAACTTTTATTACAGATACTTAGCTTATTTTCAGCGGGTCGTAAGACGATAGGATAACTTTTGTATGAATTTGATGTGTGTGCTTTAAATATATCGTAGAATTAATAAACGGATCACATGTCATGAGATGAACTTTAAAAAGAAATTATTTTTTATAGATACATTGATGGGGGAACCGTTTTTCATTAAATTTTCGTACTAAAATCTCTCTAGAGGCCATATTTTTGGTGTTCTATTTGATTATTTCTAGCTGAGATTTGGCCATTATTGTTCACCTAGCTGAATGTTTTATATAACAAAACTGAATAAAAGTGTTAATAATTCTTGTAATCCCATCAAATGTTTGACGAGATGTTCGATGCAATATTCAAGGTTAGTTGACAGTGTACTTTTAGCATTACTGCTTGAAGAGAAAAGAAGGATTTTGAAATATTGTGCGATGGAATGCTTTGTGACACGTTTAATTATGATTTCCGTCCTTGTAATGTAATGTACGTTCATACTGAAAATTTCAAATGTGTTTATTTTAGATATTCACTTTTTTCCATATAGTACTCAAGAAGATTAGTGCTAAATTTAATAATAACTAAAAATACATTTTTTCATAATTCCACAATGCCATATTTAAAACTAAATTACAAAACTAATGCAAAAATAAAGCATATTGTTTCACCTATTATGTTTTATCTGGACTGGATTTTGTTGAAAGTTCAAAAACGTGATAGTGAATGAGAAAAGAGAATCTGGTGTCGAATCAGATTAAGAGTAAATTCGATATATTAATTCATATTTTTTTCTGATTTAGGGAAATAATTCATACTATAACATTAGGGTGAAGACATGGATTTCAACGTAAAGAATTTTGTCGAAATTGACTGTAATTTACTCCTATTTAATTCAATACAGCCTTTAAAAGCACCTACAATAAGCATGGATTTTGGAAATTTTTGATAAAACAAATAAACAACTGAAAAAAAGCACAAATTTTTAATAACTAGTAACAAAAAATATGACAACCCTTATATTATTGAATTCTGGTAAAGAAGCATGTAAATTTAATTTGCATTAGATATTTTCTAAATTAATGTTGCCAATACTAAATATGATAAAAATTTATTATATATTAGACGGATATATGTTGCGAATATATATTGATATATATATATATATATATATATATATATTCCATAAAAAAGAGCTTTTAATTCATGATTTTTTTATAAATAATCAGATCACATCATTTGGTCACACAATTTTTTTTCTTCAAAAATATTTCAGCAAAGGTAGCGCAAAATCAGATAGAAAACTGGCAAATGTGGAAATTTAAAATTTATTACATTACTTCAACATTCATAACCTCTCTAAATACCATGAGATTCGTATCTTTAAAATACCTATTATAACTACTAGCGTAACATCAGCTTTTGAGTATTGTAATTGGCAAAATAAAGTTATTAGTGGGAGAATTGCAACTTATAAAATTATCATTAGTGAATTGCAATTGATGGATATACCACTAATAATAATAAAATTATAATAAGTCACATTAGTAACGGAAAATTCCAAATTATAACATAACATCAGTTTTAGTGAATTGCATATGATAATAAAATATTAACATTAGACAATTTAAAAGCATAACGTGACATTGATGTTAGAGAATCACAATTAAAAAGACAATATTAGCATTAGAGAATTACAATCGACGACATAGTATTACAACAAGATAATTGCAACTGAAAACATAACATTAGCATTAGGACTATCGCTAACGTTAGAAATTCGAAAGTAAGTGTGTTAGTTTACTCGCTCGCATTTACGGCTCAAATATCAAACAAACTTCCTGTAAATTTATACATACCTATGCTGTTACATAGAAATGAGTCGACTAGAAACAATTTTTAAAACAGAATAAAATAGGTTTTTCGTAATGAAAAAGTTACCCTTTAAGAATATAGATAACAAGAATACGAACATACGGATATATATATATATATATATATATATATATATATATATATATATATATATATATATATATATATATATATATATATATGTATATATATATATATATATATATATATATATATATATATATATCCTATTATGTATATGATATTACTAATAATCCTATGATGCCAATATAAATCTACACATTTTTACAAAGAATAAATGAGATGAGAAAAGCTCTAATTATTTTCATGTATCTTTTAAAAAATGTTTTCATCCATAAAAAACTATTTACATACACATTGTTCAGTGCCACATTGAAACTGCATGAGCCAATTTTAATTTTTTTTATTAAATTAAGGTTTTGAAGAATTAGGGAGGTAATCAACGTTGTTTTTTTACATACAAGTTTCTAAATGAACATCTGTAACGAAAGTAATTTCTGACAACCGAATATTTATAAATTGATGATAAATTTTCATATTTTTCTTGAACCTTAACGGGAACGATATTTTCTATTCAACTCAACCAGCATTTATGAATAAATTTATAAAACAAAGTTTTTCATGAAATCGTGTTTTTTTATTATAACATTTATAATAAAAAAATATTATATGTATATTTAAAAAAATAACCATAAATTGATGTAAATAGATAATAAACTGCAATTGATATATTTACACAAGCTCGTGTTTGTTTGAACTTAATGTGAAATAACTTGTAAGAAATGTGAATTCATTCCCTTCTATTGCTCCCAAAATATATCTTAAAAAAGCGCATACAATGAAAATTGTTTTTTGAAAATATGATTTAAATTGAAAATATGATTGAAAATATGATTTTCAAGTAAAAAAATAAGGAATTGCCAATTAAAAGTAAATTTTAAGTTACTAGTAAGATAACATTCGGACAACCTTATAATATGGCAGATATTTTCGAATTCAAGTAAGAAAGAATATATGTTTATTTACGTCGGATCATTTTTATATTACATGTTTATCTGCTATTCTTGATAAGGAGTATAACTTCAAATTAAATTAAGTATGAGAAGGAACAGAATCAAAACTCTAAACGTCAAGATTTAACACTATCCGCGATCACCTATACGCTTTAATATTGAAGGCTAATAGTGCAAAATGTGGTAAATGAAATAGCACAAAACGACAAGGTGGATAGTGAAAAATCCGACATTTGCATGTAAAACATGACAGCTTAACATTCATAATGACAATTCTCGCTATGTTCACCAACATTTACTTAGAAAGTTCGCCAGCAAGTTTTTCTAGTTTCCAGCTTCGTGGAACAGTACAAATATTAATCTTCTGAAAGGAATAGGTCGATAGGAGTAGCAAGAAGATTAAAAGTCTAGTGAGTTAATAAAAAGGCGATTTGGATACAAAGCTGACTGCTATTTGGTAGATAAGTTAATTCTTGAGAAATTTTAGTAAACTTACTTAAAAACTGTGTTCTTTACTTGAAAGAATTCACGTTTTTTGCATTAAATGTCCGTCTAATTATAAGTTATGGGAAATTTCTGGCGGTCGATTAGTAGATTAGTATTGAAGGAGTATATAGTATCGCTAAAGTACAACCGGTTCATCATTTATTAATCAAAAACCTTACCATGAAATTGGTTCTGCATCGAAGAGACAATACGTATGAAATAAGAATAAAAAATGTTTCAGGGTAAGTTTATAATTGTGTATGTTCTAGTTACTCGAAATTATGCGGATATTTGGAATTTTGCATTCAAACCTTTTCGAAGTAAACCGGAATATTTTCAAAGTTAATCTTAGCGAATTTTTTTTCTTATATTTACCCCACTGAATATATACGTTTGCTTGTTATATACCGTTCTTTCTAACTATTTATTTGAAAAACACACTCATTACTCTAAAAGCCCTCAAGGAAACAAATTTTATCTTAACTCTAGTAAAACAAAGTTGAATTACATAACGATAAAAACTGACAAACTGACATGAAAAAAGTATTCCGATAAATTATCAAGTTTGAAAAATTTTGACAAATTTGATTACTGATGTAAAAAGAAGACTAACGTAACTTCTCGTCAAAACTGCACTACTTAAAATTAGCACCAAATTAGTTACCATTTATAACTTCAACAATAACATTAGTCCAGTGTATATTCCGAAAAGATATCGTTAAGAAAATATTAGCAGTGCATAATACTGTCGAATAGATATCATAAGTTTTGTAATTTGGAATCGATTAATTACAGAAAAATATTACAGAAAATTTGAAACTAATTTTTAAAATTCAATTGGGAATATTATTAATCAGCTCTTTGCCGAATAATTGTTAAGATTGTTTGCCAGCTATTAATTAATTTAAATATATAAATTTAGACCCATTCAAAGGATAATACAGTTGGCGTTTTGATGTTTTAATATAACATACAGTATAAAATAATTTGTACAAAAGCATTGCTTACATTTCCAGATATTAAGAAATACAACGTCAATTCTGTTACATAAAAACAAAGTTCTACTTTTAATCCCATTGAGCTGATAGCGATACAAGAACGATTCCGCTCAGCAAATGTTCTAATTAAAATCATTACCGGGTGCTTCTCATAACTGGATCAAGAAATGGGTCATGGTCAATAACCATATTATGAAGATTATTTATTATCTTAGGTATTGAAATATTTTCTTCCACACAAACGAATCTCACTCAGAGGCTGTTCTAAATAATATCATCACTGGATGTTTTTCGTGCCTGGATCGTGGACAGGGTCATCGCTAGTAATAATAATTAAAAGATTGTTTTTTATGTTATATGTTAAAAATATTCTTCCCTCCGAGAAAAGTCCCATTCAGCAGATGTTCTAATTATTATCATTAGTGTGTGTATTTCGGGTCTGGATCGAAGGCTCGGTCATCGTTAGTGATCGTAATTTTAAGATTAGCTTCTGTATTATATACAAAAACAAGTTTCAGTCAATGATCAAGTTTCGATAATTTCAAGATAAGTTTTTGTTATATGTCGATAATATTTTTGTCTTCCGATATAAAAACGAGCCGCAATTAACAGATATTCTAATTAATATCATCACTGCGTGTCTCTCCTGTCTCTATACGGAGATTTGGTCATCAGAAGTAAATTTTTTTTAGGTTATAAATTGATAATATTTTCTTCCTCCACTACAAAATTAAGTGTTACTTAGCAGATGTTCTAATTAATTTCATCACTGGGTATCTTTCGTGTTTAGATCGGGGACTTGGTTATCGTACTTTAAATATTAATTACTAAGTTATATATCGAAAATATTTTCTTCCTCCAATATAAAAACGAGTCTCACTTAGCAGATGTTCTAATTAATATCATCACTGCGTGTCTCTCGTGCCTAGATCGGGGATTTTGTTATCATTTGTAAACGTAATTTGAAGACTAATTGTTACATTATATGTAGAAAATATTTTATGCCTCCGATATACAAAAGATTCGGTTATCGTTGGTTGTCTCTCGTGTCTTGATTGGTTACTTGCTCTTCGTTATTAATAATAATTTATAATTTAGTTTTTACGTTATATATCGAAAATATTTTATGCCTCCGATAAAAAAACAAGTTTCGCTCAGCTGATGTTTTAAATAATGTCATGACTGGATACCTCTACATCTAGATTGGTGGCTTGGTCATCGTTAGTGGTCACAATTTAAATGTAATTTTTCGGGTTGTATGTCGAAAATATTTTTTCCTCCTGTACAAAAATTAGTCTTGCTCAGCAGATGTTTTAATTTATATCAACACTGAGTATCTCTTGTGTCTGGATCAGAGACTTGGTTATCGTTGATCATTTTTACCTCTTACATAAACCAATCTCATTCAACGTATGCTCTAATGAATATCATCATTGCTTGTCTCTCTTGTCTGGACCAATTTAAAAACGAGTCTCACTCATTAAATGTTCTGATTAATGTCATCAATGGTTTCGTAAAAAAACTCTTACAGTGTGATTTCGTACGTATGTAAACGTTCAATTTTCTTATAATTGCATAATTCTTAATGCATTTTAAATGAAATTCTATAGATATTTTGAAATATTTCAGGCGTGAATTTTCTTATAATTAATAATTAATTTTGCTCATGTTTCCAAATTTAATATTATTTTCTGGAAATAGGTCATTGCTTTCAATAAAATATGGCCAGTATCATACAATCAAATATAGTAAAATAATATGGTGAACCGAAATGCCTTTAATAAAACGTAATCAGTATTATACTATCATTCATATTAAAGTATTATACTAAACAAAAGTAAATCCACCGATAAAATTTGGTATGTGTATACATCTTGTCGTGTTATGTAAAATCAGTATTTTCGAAAGACTTTTTATTTCTTTATGTAGTATCGAAAGGAGAAAATTGGTAAAATTTGAGTCCTTTTCATACGTCATGAGCAATATTTAATAATATTTTAAAGAACCAATTTTTCTTAAAATTTGCGTTTGTTGCCATTAAAACATGTGCTGTAATCACGACAAACACATTTTTCGAAACCTACGAGTATTGAGTCATAAGATCACATGTGATATCTCACATGTAGAAGGAACAGGCCCTTGGGCTTAATTTAGGATAAACATTTTAGTCCACGACGTACATGACTTATTGTTAGACATTATTTGTAATATTTTTTCTATCCTACGAGATTGAGTCAGAGTAGAGGTACCCAATCGTAACACACAAATAACAAGGATCTAGTTCCTTGCCATTATTACTTTGTTTTTTTTTATTTTCTACTGATTTTCTTGTGATAATATCAGCATTCCACTAGTTACTACTTAAAAAATTTGAAATCGTTTCCGTTTCAGAAGTTAATGAAACTATTATGTCTGCTATGCTGTAGAGAAGATTCTTGTCATCTATACTTTATAAAGCTTTGTGCTGGATTACCAATAACTTTTTGCAAATTAGCATCTAAAAATATTTTATATTTATATTGGGATTCTTCACCATTTTTGACTTAAAATCATGAATTTTTCAAATTATTTTAATTCAATGAAATCATGAATGTTAACATTTAAAAATAAATAACAGTAATAAAATCAACAAACAATTGAGTTGGAGGGGCTGGATTGAGACCACGCATTTATATTTGTAGTCTAGAATAAGTCACGTGTGCTATAGGGTTGCTAAAGTCTTATGAAAGGAAATGAACAAATACATTCAGTTTTACACCGTACATAACTTTATTTATACACCAAAATATAAGTTCCACACATGAAATGAGACGAACCCTGTCTGTTTTTATTTTGGGGGTTGTCGGTTAGCTTTCTGAGTCTCGCCATAAGTGATTTTGTTTTTTTTTTCTTAGATCGCCATGACAATTTTTAATTTTTGTATGTAATGTTAATATTTTTCAATACCTTTACCCGTATACCGCAGTATTTCGTCAAAATACTTAATTTTCCCAACTTCAATTGGCACTAATCAATCTTTTTAGCAATATTATTGCTCTTACCGTACACTACATAAATAGTACTCAATAAGGCGATTTCAGTAACTCCTAATTTTACATTGCATCATTTATAGAGCCTGAGGACATCTTATCTAGAGTATATAGATACATAAACGTAAGCATGTGTCGAGTGCATTTATTTCTCCCCTCTGCACTCACCCCGCGCCAGCAGATGCAATAGCGCGCTAATATTATAATATTTCTAACCTTTGTTTTTTCGTCTTTCGAATTATGTATCGTATAAAAGAATATATTTTGTTATTATAAGATATTTCAAATGTAAACAATACATGAAAAGGTAACGTTTGATTTTTAGATCACGAAGGGCACACTGCTGTCTTGAAATACAAGACATATTCGACATCGAAACAAATTATGACGTACTGAGACACATTCTTAATTTAAAATCGGTCACTACAAAAATAGAAAATAGTCACAAGTATATAGAGTTTCTTTGTTTTATCGTAGTATGTTTGTATTTTCTCAAAGTTTTAATATTTTTAGCATTCCGTAACTCAAAAGAAAAAATGAAAACTTATAAAATTACTTACCGTCCGTCCGGCCGTCACACCAGGTTTTCTCAGAAAACTATGCTCGACGTCGGAACTTGAAATTTGGCATTGTAATAAAATATATTAACCCAAACATATTTCAGTAAGCAGAAATCAAAAACATTTATTTGGAAATTAAGAGGGGAGGGGGCTATCAAAAACTAATTTTTTTTTAATTTCTATACATAGAACCGGATAACGTTTGAAAGGCCTAAATAAAGGGGACTCAAAAATATTTTTTTTTCATAATTTTAGATATTATATTTTCAGAGAAATAATTTTAGAGATATATTTTCAGAAAAATATGCAAAAAATATGTTAATTTCCTTTATTTTCGAAACTACTCAACTTGAAATTAAGAAACCCATGCAAAGGTCGTAGAAAAAATACGACGATGATCCTTAGTGTCACAATTTTTTTAAATATGCACCATATTTTTACACCTGTAAAAGATGAAAGAAGGATTCTATGTTTTTTGAACTTACAACCGATTTTCTCAGGAAGATGCCATGAAAACTATTAAATATAAGTTAACTATTTAAATATATTCATAAGAATTAAAAAGGAGGCAAATAAAGGTCTTATATATTTTTTACATTTTATATCTCCATTGAAAAGACTTATCATGAGGAATATAGAAATATTCTTTTCATCCTTTAAATTGCATTTCAAAATGTATTCAAAAAAATAAGCGAAATTTGAGCGTTCCCTCCACAGCCCTCGTCTTATTTCCGAGGCTATGATCTATATATCATGAAAAAACAGAATCTAACTAAAAGATTTCAGTCAAATTATGACGATTTGTTCCTAGGTCTTACTTCGAAACACTCACAATGTTCTTCGTTTGTGGAAATTGTAGTAGGAAATACATTTTAGTTGTGAAAAATTAATTTTCATAAATAGTTTTATAGAAATACTGCGTATACTTAATTATTTATAACTACCTAAAATTATTTGGAATCATCGTAGGGTGAATTCAATTAGGGCTTGATAATTATTTTGCGTAAGTTGACTCATTAAGGAGGTTCCTTGAAGTAGAGTGTGAATAGAGAATTGTTGTTTACAAATGCGAAACTTCATTAGTTTTATACTGTCTAGTCCATCGTCATATCTGCATGAAACGACCGACCTGTTATTAAAACTGATTGAAGTTGATAATAAACCCACATGTTATAAATATAATTACTATCATAATACAATAAAAACAGTACAAGCAATCATTATAGACACGTAGTTAGTCTACGCCGTAGCGCAACGTTATTTGTGACACTTCATTCTTTTATTATTTTACTTTGGTGTAATTGAGTTTCTGCTACTCTTTGTGAATTGAGTTCTTACTTATTACATTTTATTTTTAACCGACTTCAAAAAAGGATATGGTTCTCAATTCGTCGGACACTTTTTTTACTTACGTTCAGCGATAATTATTTACTGAGAGGACCGATTTCGACGATTCTTTTTTTTTATTTAGAAAAAGATACTTTAGGTGTGCACCCTTATGAAATATGAAGATTATCTAATGATAAGGTCCAGAAATTAACAATGAAACTCCTTAACGAGTGACAGCAAATCAATTACGGTTCAAGATATTTGCTACAGGTAGTTTACAAAATATCTACATCCTTACCAGCACAGGATCTGATGATAAGTTCTGGAGATGAACAATGCAGCTTCTTAACGGATGTTAGTAAATCAATCATGATTAAAGATATTGGCACTAATAGTTGTTACTATAATAAACACACCGTCTACCAGATTAGGGTCTGATGATGAGTTCTGGAGATGAAAAATAAAACTCTGGTGGTAAGTTCTTGGCAAAATAACTGCACCATCGACCATGCTAAAGATGGACGATGCGTTTTTGGGATGAATAATGGAACGCCTAACAGATGGTAGTAAATTAAACGTTATTCTAGATATTTGTTAAGGGTAATAGTTACTTTGCAAAATAACTACACCATCGATCATGTCGGAGTCTCATGATGCGTTCTGAAGATGAATAAAGGAACTCCGTATCGGATTATAGTGAATCAATCATAATTCAAAACATTTGCTACTGGTAGTTATTACTTTGCAAAATAACTACATCACCGACCGTGCCAGAGTCTGATGAAACGTTCTGGAGACAAACAATGGAACTCCTCATCGGATGTCGTAAACCAAACGTGATTCAAGATATTAACTACTAGTAGTTATTACTTTGCAAAATAACTAAACTATCGATCATATCAGGATTTGATATGGACGTTATGGAGTTCTGAACATGAACAATGCAACTAATTAACGGATGGTAGTAAATCAGCCGTGATTTAGTATATTCGCTACTGGGTAGTTTTTACTTTAATGATTACTTTTCAAAATCCAATATTAGACTTCAGATATTGAGAATAAAGCTCCCCAATTGGTAGTTGTTACTTTGCAAGATCCAACATTAGACGTCAGATATAGCGAAAGGAACTCCTCAACGGCTAACAGCTAAGCAATAGCGGTTGCTAACATCGCTTCATTCCTGTGTGTTGCTGAACCAACTTTAAAAAAAAGAGGAAATTATCTATATAATAGCTTTGGTCGTCGCTTTTAATAATTATACAACTTTCTAAGAAAGAAAGTAACTAAATATTAGATATAGTGTGATGAATAATATTATTAATAACTAAAAATTCTAAAACAAAATATCTTTTAAAAATTCTACTTCAAAAAAAGGACGTGCCAAAAAGAAAAAAAAATTAATACAAAATATGTATAAATATTTATTCGCAATAAATAACTAAGTTATTTGTTTTTGAAGTCGGTGCCAGCAGCCCCGATCAACTTAAACACGACGCACGACGCGACAGTATTTACAAAAAGCGTATATTTTTTAGTTTCTTTTTAAGACGTTACTGTCACGTCAAAAATCTACACAGGTTGTGTAATCATTGCTACGATAGTGGTCTTTTAATACCAAGTACAGACTAAAATATTGATTTTTGTATTGGGTTATTTATATTATAATGATTATTATTTTATTTACCGTTTTGCAAATAACGCAGTAGGATTTTTTATTTTTTTTTAATCCCATTAAAGATAATAATTCTGACGTGTACACTGTCATTCATATATTTTACATGTGTAGGTGGCAATGGGGACACATTTTACCCTTACCTGTTACAAACCTTAAATCTAATTTTACAATAAATTTTTTATATCAATCTTAGATGGAATCGCAATCAAAGCTACGGTTCTGTTGGCAGTTTTGCAACTTCGGCAGCTAATGAAATTAATATTGATTTGAAGTGTTGGTAGTTCGTTCGGTTGGTTTTTTTTTTAGTTGGAATGTTAGCCTTATTTTAACGGATTGAGATTATTATTGTACTTCTTCGTTCTCAGTCACAATTTAATTAAAATATTTAGCTTCATATATAAATTGTAGCTTATACATTAACACCAAATGAAGTTTAAAGTATTGACTGAAAGCTCAGATGCTACTCAAATACATGAAAATGGCATATGACTCCAATACCTGTTCCCAATATACGAGTACTTCTGAATAATATTAAATCTAAGCTATAAATATCTAAATTGCTTCAGGGTATATTAATTAGGATAAAACGTAAACTAAGGATACACAAAAAAATTAGAAACCACCCTGAGAACAGGTTTATTTATAAAAAGAAATTTGCAAAAATTGAACATTTCCTTTCCACCGAATCGAATTAATAAAAACAAAACAAATAACTAAATATTTTTCCTAAAATTTTCTAATTATGCTGTAATAAGGCATAGCATATCTACAGTTTAAGCTCTTTTTAGGAAATTTTGCTAAAACACCAATAACCCAGTACTATTAAACATACTATTGTCTTGATGTAGTCAGATATAGTAACATTAATTTAAGTCTATTAAATATAATTCGGATAAAAAAGAGATACCTTGCCCATATTCATGTAGAAAACTACCAATAATTCTGTCATGATTTTCTTAGTAAAGTCCAAATATTAATATTTTACAGAAGAATTTAGTATAGCACCACATACTGGGGTCGCAAGTGGTTTGGTGGCTTAACTAGTTTAGAAATTGGTAAAGTGAATACTGAGTTAATTGTTATCCTACGTTTTTTGGTAAATTTGTGTGATCATCGCTTTGTCAGTAATAGTTAAGTGTTACGTTATGTAGTATTCTTTACTTCTCAATTTTCGGGAATAAATTAATAATAACATTTAGTTTAATTTGTTTTACGTTAATATTTCCAATTTTACTTTAATCTCTAAACCTGATTTGGGTTTCACTGGAGTGTAGTTAGGTTACATAAAATAAATAGTGTAGTGCAAAATTAATGTATACTTTTACAATGCAAAATTATTTTCAGAAATTCGAAATGTAAATTTCTTTATCAACAATCGATTTAGTCTTAAGCCAACTTTCCCAGAAAATAAACATTTATTTGGTTATATATGGATTAGTAAATTAAAGACATGAATAAAATATTTCGATATGGTTTCGGCAAAAACTAGTGTTTCCTCATTCATTCATATCAGAAAACTAAACTATGCTGATGAATTTCTGACCAAAACTTGATAGTTTTTTTTCACTACCCTTCAATTGTGTATAAAAAAATCTGTCAAGTGGAAGTAGTACTTGCCCAGATAATGTTTCCTGTCTGCCGCGTTACCCACCGCCGACCGATGCCATATCACATCTTGTGTGCGCGAAACTCAGTCAAATTAAATATTTTGTTAAAGCTGCTAAGACAAAAGTTGTTCCTTACATCTTCAGACTATTTGTTCGTAAACAACTTTTCAGTAAAACTAATGATTGAACAGTTGTAAGAAAACAAACAGTTAAATTGATTACGAAAATCAATTGCACTGGATTTTTCCTATGCTGATAATGTTCCTTCAATCTGTAATATTTATTCAATGTATATATGTTTAATGTTCATGACCTTTTTAGAATTTTTAGAGCAATCCTTTTGGTGACAACAGTGGGTGATGACAGCAAAAAATGCATAATATATTGCTGAATTCGTGATTTAGTCCATTGTTTACTAAAAATAAACCGATTTCAAGAAAATTTTATTTTTTTAATTATTCATAAATACTTGTTGAGACAGTGGAAAATATCGTTTAAATTATGGTTCAAGAAAAACATGAAAATTTATCATTAATTTTTATATCATTCGGTTGTCAAAAATTACTTTCGCTGCAGATGTCAATTAGAAATTTTTTTCTAAAAAGCAAACGTTGATAATCTCCCCAATTTTAAAAACCATAATTAAATAATTTAATTTTTCGCCTTTTTTAAGCAAAGTGTCACTGAACAACGTTTGACGTAAATAATTTTTTATGAATGTAAGCGTTTTTGCAAGGGAGATTTTCTCATTTCCTACATTCATTTCAAAAATATGTAATATAATATTAGCATCAGAGAATTACAAGTGATAGCACAACATCGCAAATTATATATATATATATATATATATATATATATATATATATATATGTATATAACATTGGTCGTGTATGTGTCTCTATTCCACTCTGGAATAAATAATTATAAGCGTGTGGACGATATGGGGGTTGCAAATATTGTCGACCTCGAAAATGTGTTTCTTTCCATATGAACATTCCAGTTTTTTCTAGAAAGTTCTAGAAATATTTACAATGTTCTGGAACATTGTCGAATTCTCGCACATATTCATTTTCCGTCACCCTTTTTCTTCACTCTTAAATCTTTTAACATTAATAATACCTTACAATTTTAAGAATGTATTTCAATAAAATTATATTAATGTACACTTAGTTTGCAACATATTTATTTACATAACATAAAAAAGTAACAAAAAAAGAAAAGTTTTAACACATGTGCTGACAAAAAATATATATAATATATACACAAGCGTATGTTCCTACTCTTGTTACATCAATACATATATCCTTACAGGTGACTATTTCATTCTTGTTACATCAATACATATATCTTTACAGGTGACTATTTCATCCTTGTTACATCAATACATATATCCTTATAGGTGACTATTTCATCCTTGTTACATCAATACATATATCCTTACAGGTGACTATTTCATCCTTGTTACATCAATACATATATCCTTATAGGTGACTATTTCATCCTTGTTACATCAATACATATATCCTTACAGGTGACTGTTTCATTCTTGTTACATCAATACATATATCCTCACAGGTGACTATTTCATTCTCGTTACATCAATACATATATCCTCACAGGTGACTATTTCATTCTTGTTACATCAATACACATATCCTTACAGGTGACTATTTCATTCTTGTTATATCAATACATATATCCTTACAGGTGACTATTTCATTCTGGATTAAAAATTATAATTATTTATACTCGATTCATTTCTATGTAACAGCATACTTGTATACAAAATTTGTTGTTTGATGTTTGAGTCGCAAAATTGAGACAAACAAGTAAACAAACAAACCTACTTTCGCGTTTATAACATTGGCGATTTTCTTGTTGTACGGATATGTTTCCAATTGCAATAATCTATTGCTAATATTGTCTATTACAATTACTTTATTGTAATGTCATCAATTATAATTCTATATTGATAATATTGTGTTTTTACATTACAAATATTACTTATTACAATTTTATTGTTATTATTGATATGTTATCACTTACAATTCACTTAGAATATTTTTTTGTCATATATTGCAATTCGTATAATATATTATATATTATACGTATTGCAATGATAACTGATAACTTTATTTTACCAATTATTATCCAATGACAATGTTTAATAAATTTTCAAGAAATTTTTAATATTTCGGGCATTTTTTTGCTTATTTATCAGAATACCTTTAGATATATTCTAAAGTTACGAAACAAATTTTGAGAAGCCTGCGACTAGTCCTTGCAAACCATATTCACACCCCACCTATCAAATTTAACATTTTTTTCGTATACTAAAAAAAGGAACTATTAAAATATTCACTTCCTTGTGAAGAAAATTGAAATATCTCCAAATAATCCAGTACCACACACCTCCAAAGCACCACTACATTTAAAAATCCAACCAGATTGCCCCAGATACATTTAAAAAGGGAAGAAAGGAATATAGGATGAATGGTAAACTTTCGGAGGCAAAGTGTCTTGAACCTAAATATTCCAATATTAAAAATTTGAATTTGAATGTGGTGTTTAGTTTTCTCTCATATTCACGTCTCAACTAATCAACTAGTCCTTATAAAAGTTCTTATATATTTAACTTATGTCATGAAGATGATATTAGTATTTTATCCAAAGTGGAGTTTATTTTTATAATTTAAAAAATCAATTGCAATAAAAAAAGAGTTTGAACAAAATTGTACACTCACACATACACACACACACATACACACAGCACATGCACAAGCACACGCACACTCACACGCGCACGCGCATGCACACGCGCACGCGAATGCGCACCCGGACGCGCACGCACACACACACGTATTTTTCCCATTTCCGTAGAAGAAAAACCGAACACCAAATAAACGATACCACGGCTATATAATCGTCATAATCTTCAATTACGCTTGACAAAACACGTTTTAAACTCGAAAACTCGTAATTATACAAAACATGAATATTTCTAACTATTTTGATTGAATGAAAAGATATTACAATACAGTCGTAATAAACCCATTGAAGTACGGGGCAACTATATAAGACTTAGCACCCGTCAGACATTCACCAGCAGGCGGGCATCTAAATAATACGTGTTAATAACTCAACCA